>JAODAL010006702.1:0-131142 GCA_025379985.1 Phyllomedusa bahiana
AAAGGCGGGTGGCCTAGCTGGCAATGGTGCCGGTCGCCTGATTTAGGAGCTCCGTCGGAGGCATATCATTGCGGCTCAACTAAACCCTATACTGCATTGGAATCCAGCGTGGTGGGGCATCGGAACAGCCTGGCAGCATCCAGGAGTGGAGTGAACCCGGAAATACCATGGGAGCTCTGAAAACAAGACTTGTGAAGCTCGAGGCTTGGATTGAAAGGGGGAAGAGCGCCCTGACACGCGGCCAGCATTGCCATCCTGCATATTGCTAGCAGGCACCGTACGGGATCGCAGGAAGACAGGGGAGTGCATGCTGAAGCAGGCAGATAACGGAGGCTGGTGTGATTGATCTGGAGACCGAGCAGCTGCCAATCTACTTCAGATAAGTTTTTCACTGGGGGAAAGAGGCATAATTAGCATGGATTAATCGGGGCTGCCCTGCCCAATACCCTGCATAACAGGGAGGATATTGCCTAAGCCCAGAGGCTCACTGATGAGCTGCGGAGTCTGAGGGGGTTAAAAGTCTGCCACCTCTTGCTGTTTAGCTGCTCCTCTGGGCGCAGAGGGCATTTAACACCCCACTCCTACTAAAGAGGACAGGTAGCCATCTTGAGAAAAGCATTAGCAGTGTAGATCAGCTACATTCTCTCTATTATCTATTTCCCTCTGTTTAGCCTGAACTCTTACATTTTCCGGGGATATTCTTCATGTGCCTACAACAACTCCACTCTAGAATATCCACACAGACTACTTTCTCTGTTCATTTCAGTTACTCTTGTGAGTCCCTATCTTCACAATTGTCCACAATGGGGATTTAATATCTGATCAGCAGCTTAGAACATACGCAAGCCACTTTGTTCTGCTTACTTTAGTTTCTCTATTAGGTGGTACTTTGTGACTCTTGAGTTTCTCTGTTGGTAGCTAGAGGTGAGCTATAACTACTGGAAATCAGAGTGAAAAAGTAAAAAACAAACAAAAAACTTTTTCTATAGCTGTCACATCTGCGGATATATGTCTACCTTTATTAAACGGAAAAAAATGAGAAGTGCAGCAAAAAAGAATCAAAAATCGAAACCTGCAAAGCTCACTGAATTCTTTCAACACACCTCTCCTCCATTACGATCTTTGTAAAATCAAAATACATTTTCTCAATTGTTATCCTTGCCTTCCTGTCTGGAGTCGGTGGATATGGACCAACAGGATATGTCTGACCAACCTTCTTCAATGGAAGCTACTATGCAGGGACTCTTCTCATCCTTCCGGGATAGTCTGTAGAGAGACTTTAAACAGATGATGACAGAACTCAGAGCAGACATCCAAACCCTAGTCTCCAGGACTGACCATGTTGAGGAAAAGATGGCAGAATTCACCACTTCTCATAACCTAAAGATAGACACAAATGCGGAACTTGAAGAGGAGGTGCAGAGGTTGTTTCCAAAATTGCTCGACCTGGAGGATAGGTCCAGAAGGAATAACATCCGCATAAGAAGTGTTCCAGAATCGGTTTCTTCTGACGACTTGTCACCCTTCCTGACTGACCTCCTTGCGATTATGTTCCCGGATGCATCTCAAACAGAACTTATGATAGACCGCATTCACCGCTTACCAAAGCCAAGACACCTGGCTCCCTCGGTACCTCGTGATGTAATTGCCAGAATTCCCTTTTTTCAAGACTAAAGACTCTTTTCTGAAAGCTTTTTGGAATTACCCTCCTCTTCCAGGGAGATTTGCTAACATTTCAATATTCCCTGATCCATCAGCAGGAACAATGCTTAAATGCAAGGAATTCGCCTCCTTTACTAAAGTCCTACATGATCACAATATTGGTTATCACTGAGGGTTTCCAGAGAAATTGATTATAACTAAAGACAACACTGTGACAGTATGCTCTACTCCATCTAATGCAAAAGACAGTATGCTCTACTCCATCTAATGCAAAAGAAGTCCTCTCATCCTGGGACCGGCTTTCTTCGCCAAACTCCACCCCTTTGAAAAAACCTAGGTCCAGACCAGAAGCGACCACTCCGCTATGGTCGGAAAAACATAACCGATCCTGACCCCGCTTCAATGACTGAGCACATGTACCTTTATGGCAGTTAACTATTCTCCTTCGCTCATGATTCTCTTAAGTTCGATGTACTTATTTAACCTCTTTTCCTTTTCAGAGATAGGCAGAGACTTGCCTGCATTTGTTTTCCGTAAATACAGACACTTCAATTATTGTGTTTAATCAGAATGTTCTTTTAATTACGTACAGTGTTGTGAACATCAACAACATGTATGACATTTGTACTCTTTTGATTGTCCAAACATGGGTATCAAATTTATGTCTTTAAACACTAATGGTCTCAATTCTCCGTTTAAACGGTCGTTATTGTGGAGGGATGCCCTCAAATCTCGTGCGGATGTGGTATGTGTTCAGGAATCACATCTGCTGAGGAAAGAGACCTATGGACTACATAGAAAATTTCCAACTTCATTCCACTCCGCACGAGATTTTAAAACAGCTGGAGTGTCAATTTTTATAAAGGACACCATCGCTTTCGATCCATCATAGACCCTGGCAGGTATATAATCCTACAATGTACATTAAACTCAGTTATATATACCCTGGTAGGAATTTATGCATCAAATACACACCAACTTTCCTTCCTATCTAAAGTCATTTCTAAGGTTAAGAAGGTCCTCAAAGGAAATTTGGTGATATGTGGTGACTTCAACATAGTAATAGATAAATCTAAGGATAGATCTAGTAGCTGCTCCAAATCTGCCCCAGAACTTAACGCCTTAATTCTAGAAGAAAACTTGCATGATCCCTGGTGATACGCACACCCGGGAGAAGTGGATTTTACCCACTACTCAGCAGCTAGGAATAACCACTCTAGAATTGACTTTTTCTTGCTCAACAGACAAGCACTATTGGCTGAGTCTAACTCAAAAATTGGGTTTAAAACCTGATTGGACCATGCACCGATCTTTTTGACGCTACAGGACCGTTCCCCTCTCCCCTTTCATTCCCCGTGGCGGCTTAACAACTTTTTACTCAAACCTACTAAAAACACCACAGAAATTACTAAATTACTTACAGAGTTTTTTGAGAAAAACACCCCCTCGGCTCCCTTGGAAGAAATATTGTGGTGCTCACATAAAGCGTATGTTAGGGGAATACTAATGAAAATTTCCACTAGGGACAGGCACATTAAGGAGAAACACATTAATGATGTCCGAGATAAAATTAAGCTCCTAGAATACCAATTCAAACTCAACACACTTTGGACAATTAGAGACGAGTTGACCTCCATGCGCCACCAACTTAGTAATATACAACTGCAGAAATACTAGTCTTGTTTAAATAAATTAAAGTGGAACTTTTATCTAAAGGGGGACAGACCAGATAAACTCCTCGCCAAAAGGGTTAAAAATTTACAAGCCAAATCCAGGATTTCACATCTCACTCTTCCCAATAATAACAAGATTTATGACCCTCAAAAAATTTCTTATGCATTTGCTGCTTATTATAGCTCTCTCTATAATCTTAAAAGTGATAGCAATATTCCCAAAGTACGTAAAGATGATACTGATGCATTTTTAGAAGAAGTTTCACTCCCTTCTTTGTCCCAGGATCAATTTGACTCTTTGAACGAGCCAATAACAGTTCAGGAAATAGAAATGACCATCCGTCAGCTTAAATGTAACAAATCTCCTGGTCCAGATGGTCTCAGCAATGAGTATTTTAAGCCTTTTGCAAATATCCTGGCCCCACACTTGTCTAGGCTTTTTAATGCCATCACCTCAAAGATGTTGTGTGCAAACATCTCTACTATTCCAAAACCTGGTAAATCTATGGATCAAATAAATTACAGGCCAATTTCACTACTAAACTCAGATATAAAAATTTACTCCAAGATTTTGGCCAATAGACTTAATGACACCCTTCCTTTTCTAATTAATAGGGATCAGGTGGGGTTTGTTAGGGGAAGACAAGCTAGAGACACATTCGTTGAGTCGTGAATGTGATGCAAATAGCACATAAACGAAAAGAGCCTCTCTCTCTTCTGATTTTAGACAAAGAGAAGGCCTTTGATAGGAATAATAGGACATATATGAAACAGGTCTTACTCAAATTAGGGTTTAAAGGTCCAATTTTATCTGCAGTTATGTCTCTGTACTCTTGTCCGTCTGCCAAGGTGTATGCTTCAGGATTTCTATCAGAAACATTTAAAATCTCTAATGGCAACAGGCAGGGATGCCCTTTATCACCCCTAATCTACGATCTATGTGGTGGAACATATCAGGAGATCTCTCCAAAAAGAAAACATCCAAATAAATAAGGTCATCCCCAAAAATAGCCTATATGCAGATGATGTCCTGGTGTCAAAAGCCTTAAACATCTATACCAGTGCTTCTGGACCTACTAGATAGTTATGCTCGTATTCCATACTATAAATTAAATATATGGAAATCTATTCTTCTCCCCATAAACGGTCAGCCTTCGCTCAAATCTCAACTCCCCTTTTTCACTTTTATATGGGCTACGGCTTACATTTCCTACCTAGAAATCCAGATCTACCCCACCATAGAAGACGCTATAGAGAAAAATATAAATAACATCAGCAACATCATAGCTGACGAAATTAATAGACTCAATCAGTGTCCGTTATCTTGGTTGTCTCATATCAACCTAACAAAAATGATAATTCTACCTAGGTTTTTATATGTTTCGAGGTCCCTTCCTTTTCTGTTCCCCACAACTTTATTGAATAAACTCCAAAACCAATTACTTATATTTATTTGGGGGTCCAAAAAGCCCAGATTTAAAAAAACAATACTTATATAGGAAAAGCTGTAATGATGGCTTTTCCGTTTTTTAATCTTTTTAAATATAATGTAGCCTCCATCCTAGAGCCTTTATCTTTATTTTGGAACTACCCTGATTCACTGCATTGGCTGGATATTGAAAATGCTACCATCTCTGGAGGGTCCTTTAAGGACAACTTGTTGGCTATTGCATGCGGGCACCATAATACACAATTTAGTTTTCTAAGACTATCCCATGCTGCACAGGTTTGGTGGAGACATATTGTCCTACCACGCAAGATATATGTGGACAGGTCCAAATGCCCTCTCTCCATCCTCTACAGCATAGCACTAGACATCCCGATTACGTATTGGGTTAACGCTGGTATTGAGTCAATAGGCAAATAATATCACCTAGATTGTTTTAAGTCCTTTGAAGACCTAATTACACAATTTAAAATTCCCCGAAACCAATTTTTTGTCTTCCTCCAAATTAGACATGCAGTTCAATCCTTTGTTTGGTTGGCACCGCCTTGTGTCTTTTCCTCATTTCACAGCTTACTCTGGAACAATCCCAAGAAGCAATTAGTATTTGAAATAAGATTTCTTTCTATAGGACATTTGCTAGCGGTGTCTTCTAAAGTAGCTGGACCCCAATACCAGCAAAAATGACCTTTTTGACACCCAATAAAATTTTCAAGAAGCAGTTAGTATTAAAATAAGATTTATTTCTATAGGACATTTGCTAACTATGTCTTCTACAGTAGCTGAACCCCCAAAACAGCAAAAATGACGTTTTGGACACTCAATACAATTTTTAAGAAGCACTTAGTATTTGAAATAAGATTTCTTTCTATAGGATATTTGCTAATGGTGTCTTCTACAGTAACTGGACACCCAAAACAGCAAAAACGACACGTGTCGTACGCAAACTTTACTCGAACGAACCATAAAAAGCTCAGTTCGCCTCGAGTTCTAAAAAAATCGAGTAGTTCAACTCGAACTTAACTTTTCTCGAACCATTCGATCAACAGTCTTATCGGCAAAAATCATATATGTCGCCCCAATTTTCTATACATCAGAGAATTGATCCCTTTAGTATTACCAGAGAGGGCTACACTCTCGACCATTGAATATCTATCAATCATTAAATCTGATGCTATAGAAGGTTCAGCTGATCTGGCTTGAACCTCCATGGCATAATGAAGCTGTAGCTATTGATAAAAGAGATTTTAAAGGTAATTCACATCCCTTCTGAAGCTATTCAGTGCTTGTAATAGTCCCCTCCAAAAGTACCTCCCACCCCCCAGATTCTGAAGCTATGTCTGGATGGAATTACACCAAAGAGGGCTGAACTTCATCCAACCCCTAAGATTTTGCATAGATTTAATCTTTTTTTTCTAATTTTCAAGTTTCAGTTACATTGTTGGCATGTGACCTGGGGGATTATGCTATAAACTATATAACATCAGGATCAGATAGCTTGCACATCCAAATATTTGGATGCTTGACCTATTTGAATCTGAAACTTTGGACAGCTGATTTGTCCCAATTTATAGACGAGCCACAATATCTTCCCAATTCCACAATTAGTCTCATGACTGATTCAAAGGGCTGTAACACAGCTTACAAAAAGAGTAACATGCTGCTTGCATATAGCACAGCATACTACTCTATAATACTGAATTGAAACCCTTTAATTTCTGTATTTACTAGCACAGTCAATGGCTTAGGAGCCAGTGCAAAGAGAACTGGGGATAACAAGTACCCTTGCCAGATGCTTCTCTCTAATTCATAGACAATAGACAGCATTTACTATCTCCCAGAGATATTTTGCTACCTAACACTGGCAGCATCAAGGAAATAACAGCCCTATAACCACAATTGCAAATTAAGGAACACCCGTCTGATTTTTCCTGCTACAACTGCGGTTTGATATTTATAAAAAAGACACAATATAAAAGTTGTGTGGCAACTCAGATGCAGCCTGTGAGGTGATTTGGGATCAAGTTAGTGATTGTTCAGGAAAGGGTCACAGAAGCAGGAGTAGCTTCACTGGTCCTCTCACACTTCTTTGGGTTCACACAGTGATAGGGGGTGCACTGGTGGTAGTAGTAGTCTTTCTTCATGGCACACAAGGTGTGGTATTGCAGGTGGTTGGAAAGTGGGGTGCTCTTGATGTTATGAGTGCAGCAATGCAACAAGATTTGAAGACTTAACAAGAACAGTCTTATACTTAGCAATCTTGACAGAAAATTTTCCACAGCAAGTGGAGGCACAGTCTCTTAAAATTGGTCCAGCTTAGAGCTGGAATGAGAAGGTTCCCCTTAGACATAGTATAGTATTTATGTATAAGGTCTTAGACCACTAATCTTCTTTATAGCCTTAGGTGTGGGTTTAAGTCCTTAGTAACTATGCAGAGGGGATCTTCACTGGTTGGCCCCCCGTTGGTCATGGACACATTGATAAACATACTCACGATCCTTGCGCTGCAATGTTCTCTGCTGGATGCAGGTCTTAGTGAAAAACATGACTTTGGCCTCAAGCCTTTGTATGTTCCAGATAAGCTATGAGGTCCCTGCACATGCTTCATCTCCTAGTCTCTTTCCAGCATGCAATATCGATGGAGCCATGTGTGGCATGGGGACCTTTCTCATACAGATCCACCAGTAGGTGGCAGCATATTACATTACCATCCCCCATCAGGACCGTGAGGACGACCGTTTCTAGGCTAAATTGCACATAGGGCAAAAAATTTCTCCCCCTATTCCGCCATTAACATGTCACACTACGTTGCGACGCATCACATCAACACTTAACAGTTTTTTTTGAGTGGGTTGCTTACCCCCCTTCCTGATAAAAAATATTTACATTTTAGCCTTTTTAACCCCTTCCTGACATTGGACATACCCATACGTCTTAGTGGAAAGTGCGTTCTTGTGAATAATGGCTAAAAATTGAAAATCTGCAAAAAAAAAGTCAAATTTAGAAATTTCACCTTTACTTTGCTTTAATTTCTGTGAAACACTTAAAGGGTTAAAAAACTTCCTAAGCAAGATCTCATCTCGTGGGGGAAAGGATGATTCTAAGAAATGTCAGGAATCAGCCCAGAACTACAAGGGTGAACCTGGTCAATGACCTGAATAGAGCTGGGACCACAGTCTCAAAGATCACCATTAGTAACACAATACACCGTCATGGATTAAAAATCTGCAGGGAACACAAGGTCCCCTTGCTCACATCAGCACGTGCCCAGGCCCCTTTGAAGTTCACCAATGGCCATCTGGATGATGCAGAGGAGACATGGGAGAAGGTCATGTGGTCAGATGAGACTAAAATAGAAGTTTCTGGTATCAGCTCCACTCGGCGTGTTTGGAGGAAGGAGAATGATGAGTACAAACCCAAGAACACCATCCCAACCATTAAGCATGGGGGTGGACACATCATACTTTGGAGTGCTTTTCTGGAAAGGGGACAGGACAACTTCAATGTATTGAAGGAAGAATGGATGGGGCTATATATCGTGAGATTTTGGCAAAAAACCTCCTTCCTTCAGTAAGAGCATTGCAGATGGGTCGAGGTTGGGTCTTCCAGCATGACATTGACCCGAAACACACAGCCAGGGCAACTAAGTAGTGGTTCTGTAAGAAGCATTTCAAGGTCCTGTAGTGGTCTACCCAGTCGCCAAACCTGAACCCAATTGAAAATTGTTGGAGGGAGCTGCAACCCAATGTAGCCCAGTGACAGCCCAGAAACCTGAAAGACCTGGAGAAGATCTGTATGGAGGAGTGGGCCCAAATCTCTGCTGCAGTTTGTGTAAATCAAGAACTACAAGAACTACAGGAAACATCTGACCTCTGTAAATTGCAAACAAAGGTTTTTGTACCAAATATTAAGTTCTGTTTTTCTGTTGTATCAAATACTTGTTTCATGCATTAAAATGAAAATTATTTAAAAATCATACAATGTGATTTTCTGGATTTATTTTAAGATTCTGTCTCTTACAGTTGAAGTGAACCAACGATAAAAATTACAGACCTCTCCATTGGAAAACTTGCAAAATCGATAGTGTATCAAATACTTATTTTCCACTCTGTATAGTTCCCTGGCAGCTGCTATGAAAATACAAGTATCAGCATGGCACACTAGATCTCCTTCAAAATTAAGAACTGTAGTTGCTATAAACTGTGTATATACAGTGGGTACGGAAAGTATTCAGACTCCTTTAAATTTTCACTCTTTGTTTCATTGCAGCCATTTGGTAAAATCTTAAAAGTTCATTTTTTTGCTCATTAATGTACACTCTGCCCCCATCTTGAAAGAAAACAAACAGAAATGTAGATATTTTTGCAAATGTATTAAACAAGAAAAACTGAAATATCACATGGTCTAAAGTATTCAGACCCTTTGCTCAGTATTGAGTAGAAGCACCCTTTTGAGCTAGTACAACCATGAGTCTTCTTGGGAATGATGCAACAAGTTTTTCACACCTGGATTTGGGGATCCTCTGCCATTTTTACTTGCAGATCCTCTCCAGTTCCCTCAGGTTAGATGGTGAACGCTGGTGGACAGCCATTTTCAAGTCTCTCCAGAAGTGCTCAATTGGGTTTAGGTCAGGGCTCTGTCTGGGCCAGTCAAGAATGGGCACAGAGGTGTTCTGAAGCCACTGCTTTGTTATGTTAGCTGTGTGCTTAGGGTCATTGTCTTGTTGAAAGATGAACCTTTGGCCCAGTCTGAAGTGCAGAGCACTCTGGAAGAGGTTTTCATCCTCTGTATCCTCTGTATTTGGCCACATTCATCTTTCCTTCAATTGCAACCAGTCGTCCTGCCCCTGCAGCTGAAAAACACCCCAATAGCATGATGCTGTCAATACCATGTTTCACTGTTGGGATTGTATTGGGCAGGTGATGAGCAGTGCCTGGTTTTCTCCACACATACCGCTTAGAATTAACACTAAAAAGTTCAAACTTCGTCTCATCAGACCAAAGAATCTTATTTCTCATAGTCTGGGAGTCCTTCATGTGATTTTTTGCAAACTGTATGCGGGGTTTCATATGTCTTGCACTGAGGAGAGGCTTCCGTCGGCACACTCTGCCATAAGCCCCAACTGGTGGAGGGCTGCAGTGATAGTTGACTTTGTGGAACTTTCTCCTATCTCCCTACTGCATCTCTGGAGCTCAGCCACAGTGATCTTGGGATTCCTCTTTACCTCTCTCACCAAGGCTCTTCTCCCATGATTGCTTAGTTTGGCTGGATGGCCAGGTCGAGGAAGAGTTGTGGTCGTCCCAAACTTCTTCCATTTGAAGATTATGGAGTTTAAAGGGGTTTTGCCATGAAGTAAAATTGACATGGGAAGCTTGCAAATCAAATAACAAACATTTTCACCATTCATTATTATTAAAAATTCTGTACCGTTTTTGTTTTAGCTGCTCCTTGAGTGATCCATTGTTTACAGCTCGTCTCCAGGGGATACAACCAGGGCTGACAGCTCCTCACTCCTGGTCAGACATGCTCATACATCACTTCTCCTCTCAGGCAGCTACTGAGTGTTCAAACCCCAAGTGCTGTCATTCTACACCCGTCCTCTGTCCTCCTTAGTAATTAGTTAAACAGTGCAAATAAATAAAAAAAGAAACCTCAATCAGGTTTGTGCATTGATAAAAAGAAATAAAACCCCACAGATTTGGTTCCTGCAGGGATTTGAACCTAGGACTCTTGTGCCTGGAGGCAAAAACTTTACCTCTCAGCTACTTACTACAGAGAGGCAAGGCACCGTGAGGTCATTCTGCTGAGTGACATGATATGCAGCTCAAACAAATCACACATGCCCCCTTCTAAGCACACAGAGCTGAAGAGCTGGATACAGGAGGTATAAAATTAGATCGTGGCAAAACCCCTTTAAGTTACTAGTTAGACAGCCTAGGATTTGTTTGTTTCCTGTGTCCGAGTGCCATTCCACTTACCAGAGTGGCGATCCATGAGCTAAGAAACCCCCAGGATGGACTAAGATGGCATCAAAATGCGAGTGAGGCATTACATATGGAGGAGGATGCGGGCAAGAAGTGTAGCACAAACTGGGAAAGTTGGTTGCAAAAGGTTGGCATAAGACATGATGCCTGAAGTAGCGCATGTGAAAACGCATGTGAAGTCTTGCTGTAGTCGAAGTTAGACAGCCAGCAGCCTGACTGTGCTCACACTGGAGTTTGAAAAGTGACTGTGAATTGTGGGGTTAAAGGTCTGTGAAGTCTGGGAACCAATGTTGTATTTAAGAAAGCAGAGACACACCCATGTACAGACTGTGTGGACACTGCTGCTGTGTAAAGACATCCCAGTACAGGGATTGTTGCATTAAGAGACTTGCTACCGCATACTTTAAAGGGCCGGAGCCTAAACATTGGTGCCGTTAAAAGAGTCTGTAAGTCTGAGAGAGACACACCCAGTTCAGAGTCTGTGCTTTGTGAAGATACTGTGTTGCCACTGGAAGTTTTTTTTGTTGTTGATCATGGAGGAACTGGTGAAGTACCTGCAGCAGGCAAATGCCCAGTTAGTGCAAGTGATAGCCAAAAAGGAGGCCGCCAAGTGCCGAATGGCAGTATGCAAGGCTATGAGAAAGATGACTGCAGGGGAAGACATAGTGGCGTTCCTTGCGAACTTCGAGTGGATTGCTATCCATGTGAAACTACCCACAGAGCAGTGGGCAGATGTTCTAGTGCCCTATCTGATGGGCAAATTCCAGTGGGTGTACTGTGACATGTCCCTACAGGATACTAGAGACTACCCCAAACTAAAAACAGATTCTGGCAAGAACTGTGTATGTGCAGAAGGATGCAGAGCCAAAAGAAGAGTATAGATGCAGAGCTAAAAGGTGGAAATCCATTGCCGAGGACTGCATGAGGGTATGTCCTGTGGCCAGAAGGCTGTGTCGTCCATCAAAGACTGTGTCCACTTCTGAAGAGTTCAAGTTGCTGAGGTACAGGAGTGCTGCTGTTACCGAGGGAAACCAACTTCGTAAGCAGGAATCTGCTGCTATACAGCGGGTAGAGCCATGCTGGATTTGCCATAGAGCAGGCAGCTGGGCGCCTGAGTGTCCTCTGGCCAGGATGTCAGCGAGGTTGCAGCCTCAAGTCCAGGAGTTCCAGGCAGATACCCTTGTCATGGACTGTCACCAAGAGGTATCCAGAATACGCATGGACATCATCCTAGGTTTGAAGACCTGACTGGGGTAAGACTGTTCCTGTTACTGGGGACACCTGTTTTGAGACTTTCAAACTGGTGTATAATTTTAGTGAGGACTCTGCTGGGCTAAACGCAGGTCCAGAAATGCTGCCAAGCCAGAAGAATCCTGAGAGCAGTGGGACTGTTAAATCTGGATCTACAGAGTCTGATGGACTTAATGTATTACATGTGGGGTTGTCATTGAAAAATTGCTTAAAGGGGTTTTGCCACAATCTCATTTCTTACCTCCTGCATCCTGCTCTTCAGCTCTTTGTGCTCAGAAGGAGGCGTGTGTGATTTGTTTGAATTGCATATCATGTGACCCAGCAGGATATTATCAACATGCCTTTCCTCTCTGTAGTCAAAGAAAGGTCTGTTTATGTAAAGCATTGTGAGTAGCTGAGAGGTAAAGTTTATGCCTCCAGGTACAAGGGTCCTAGGTTCAAATCCCTGCAGGAACCATACCTGTTTTTTTTTTCTCTTTATCAATGAACATACCCGATTGAGGTTTATTTTTTATTTAAACTGTTTGACTAATTACTACCGTAAAGAGTACAGATGATGGGAGTACAATGACAGCACCTGGGGTTTGAACATTCAGTAGCTGCCTGAGAGAAGTGATGTCTGAGCATGTCTGACCAGGACTGAGGAGCTTTCAACCCTGGTCGTATCCCCTGGAGACGAGCTGTAAACAATGGATCACTAAAGGAGCAGCTAATACAAAAACGGTACAGAATTTTTAATAATAATAAACGGTGAAAATGTTTAATTTGCAGGCTTCCCACGTTAATTTTACTTTGTGGCAAAACCGCTTTAACTGCATTAATGTGTGAGAAAAATGCTAGGTCTGAAACTGCAGCCAAAATAGTAGAGGGGATTAGCTCAGGTGCGCCCATAGAGATCCTGGCTGAGGATATTGCAGTTGGTGTGAGTCCAATAGGTTATAGCCACCTGCAGACTGATCCTATTGCAACGCCCAGTGTAACTAGAGAAGCCTGGGCCCCATAGCAAACTTTTGGATGGGACCCCTCCTCCACCACCACGAACATTTACCGGGACCTCTTAAGTCATGCAGTTACTAGATAATACAAGAAGTAATACCTCACCATAGATATCACCATTATACTGCTACCAACACAAATCACACTATACCCATACCGGGTAGCTATGTAGGCAGTAGGTGGGCACCAGGTAGCTAGGCTATAGGTGGGGCCCACATATGTAGGTACATAGGTATATAGGCTATAGGGGGCCCTAGATAAGCAGACAGGCTTCAGGTAGGCTTTATGGGCCATATAGGTAGGCAGGCAGGATTTAGGTAGCCATAGGGGCCTATACAGGTAAATAGGCAGGATTTAGGGGGTTATAGAGGCCATACAGGTAGACAGGCAGGGTTTAAGTATCTATAGGGGGCCATATAGATAGGCAGGCAGAGTTTAGGGATCTATAGGGGCCCCATAATGGTAGCCAGGCAAGGCTAGGTGGTTTATAAGGGCCCCATATAGGTAGGTAGGCAGGATTTAGGGAACTATAGAGGCCCCATATAGGTAGACAGGCTTTATTAATGTTAAAAAATAAGAAATAGCTTACTTACCTCTCTCCACGGTCCCACAATGCAAGGTGCTCCCGGCCAGCCAATCTCTGTGCTCGGTGCGGTCGGCGCAATGATGTGACGTCATTGCGCTGGCCATTTCAGCACTGCGGCCCGGCGCCTGGTAGGCTTGAAGCCTAAGGTCTTAGGCCCATCAGGAAGATTGTGCCTTCTCACCAAGCAGTCCGGTATCCCATCCCAGTCTTGTGCAAGTCTACAATTTTGTCCCTGGTGTCCTTTGACAGCTCTTTGGTCTTGGCCATGGTGAAGAAGTTGGAGTTTGATTGATAGAGTGTATGGACAGATGTCTTTTATATGGATAACAAGTTCAAACAGGTGCAATTAATACAAGTAATGAGTGCAGAGTAGGAGGGCTTCTTAAAAAACCAAAAACTAACAGATCTCTGAGAGCCAGAATTTTTGCTGGTTGGTAGGTGACTTCTTTTTAGATTCTGTTTCTCCCAGTTGAAGTGTACCTATGATAACAATTACAGACCACTCCATTCTTTGTAGGTGGGAAAACTTGCAAAATCGCTAGTGTATCAAATCCTTATTTTCCTCTATCTCATAAAAGCGTGACTCCTTCCCTATCAGTCTATATTTTTGTAAGTGTAGATAAAAGATATTTGGCCAAATGCATACACTATATTATGTTTAATAATAAAGTTTTGTTTAATCAGGCTGTTTCACATGGCCTGCCCTTCACACCCAGCTTCAGGCTCCTTCTTCATGTGCAGGCTGTGGGCAGTTCTATAGCAGTGACTGACGTTTCAGCTCTTCTTCCTAGCTAAGCCTATTCGAGGGACATTAGTGATGGAGGGGCTTTAACAGCAAGGCACAAGTCTGCAGAGCTCTAAAGGGTTAAAGTTGATAAGTAAGAAAGATAAACAAGCTCCTGTGCTGCTGATAAGACACAGCAGGCAGGGACAATGCAGAATAGGAAACCTTCTGTAAACAAGTAGGATATAAGAACTAGCTCTGAAATGGAGCAAAATCAAACAGCAATATATTTGGTAATAGTCTTTACTTACCTTTGCCTACATGTTTAAAGATAATCAATGTGGTGAGAACACCCCCTTAGTGATTAAATCATCATAACAGGAAGGGTGGGTCTTTACTAGATGGAAGGAGTAAAATTGCATACACCATCACCATATAAATTGCATATTGGACAATGTAGGTAGTGATCACTTAACTAATAAAAGTATATGCATTGTGCCTGCATTACTTGTATATTATTTAGCACAGGAAGAGATCACATTAGGCCAGGTTCACATGCGTTCAAGGTTCTGTTCAGAGCCTTCATCACATATTCTGAGCAAAATGAGAGAAAAAAACCAAAAAACAATTCTATTAAAACGTCGGACACCACAAGAGAAACCCGACACTGTTGGTATCTATCATTTAATGAAACTAGCACCACCTTGTGAAATATACAGGTGGTAGATGGTTTATATAAGAATGATGGGGGAGTAGTCTTTGTGTGCACCGGCGATTGAATAACTGACAAACAACAGCAGCTCTGGGGCAACTTCAGGCTTTTACTCAAAGCACTGGTACTTGTGAACGTTACATTTCTCCTGGACTTGACACATGGCGGCGGTACACAACAATACAATGACACTTTTCCTGTGGGACTCACGCTCTGAAAACTTCACTCTCTGTCAACCTCACTCTCAGAGCGAGCAACACTACACTCTTGATCCCGACCTCCACAGTAGCCTTTCCATCCATCTTCCTCTCTGGGATAGCAGTCGTGCTTAAGAGCCCCTCTTCAGACCTCTTGGTACACTACCCAGCAGGGGCGTTGCTAGGGTCCTAAAACATCCGGGGCTCGGGCCCTTTGTGTTTTTCCCGCCTCATTGTGAACTGCGGATGTTTTTTTACAGAGAAAAAACTTCTGTTCCTGTCACTAATTTTCTGCACATCCCACACAGATCCCGTCCATCTCCTCAGCAGTCACTGTACAGTAAAATTGTCACCAATGACAAATTTACTTTTTCAGAACTTCTCACCTTCATATGACAATACCCCTAAACAGTCACCAAATAATCCACCGATACATGGAGCAAATCTACCAGACAAGTGATTGTGACTAAAAACACTCCTACAAAACCAAGACCCAAAACTATTACTACTTAAGGCTCAAATAATCCTGCCAGACCCTGACTGAACGCGACCCCCACATGTGACTACCAGCTGTACACAGGCTCTGATTACATATACCACCGCCATACAGGCCATATAGGGGTAGAAACTATTTTGTATGTAGACTCTGCAGACATATAATTGATTACCCTGCTGTTACATTTAGTAACTCACCGGAGACGTTTTTTTCTGATCAGCGTCGTTCACTTTCCCTTTCTTTCCATCCGGTTCACACCTTCATGCTGATTGCCCCCGGGCCAATACTCGTCCCTGAGGATTTGGACACAAATATCTTAGAATCCTCACATTTCCAGCAACTCCTTAATTTAGTATATAGCAGTCCCCTCAGTTAGGTATATAGGGGCACTGAAGCAGTATATGGGGCCACAGGGAGGTATATGGGGCCACAGGCAGGTATATGGGGGCCAAGGTAGGGATATGGGGCCACAGGCAGTATATGGAGGTCACTGAGGCAGAATATAAGGGCACTGAGGCAGAATATAGAGCACTGAGGCAGGGTTATAGGGGCACTGAGGCAGTATAAGGGGGCACAGGCAGGTAAAAGGGGGCACAGGCAGGTATAGGGGGCACTGGGAGTATATGGGGCCACAGGCAGGTATATGGGTCAATTGAGGCAGTTATTATGGGTGGGCCACAGGCAGTATATGGGGGCACTGAGGCAGTATATAGGGGCCACAGGCAGGTATATGGGCCAAAGGCAGTAATAAGGGGGCACAGGCAGTATATGGGGCCCAGCAGTTATATAGGGTCATTGAGGCGTAATGGGGGCACTGGCAGTATATGGGGGCAACAAGCAGGTATATAAGGGCACTGAGGGAGTATATGGGGGCAATGAGGCAGTATATGGGGGCCACAGGCAGGTATATGGGGGCACAGGCAGGGTATATGGGGGGACAGGCAGGGATATGGGGGGCACAGGGACAGGATATATGGGGGAACAGGCAGGATATGGGCCCCAGGCAATCCCATATGGGGGCCACAGGGAGGGATAAAAGGGGCCCGGCAATAGCAGGAGATATGGGGGACAGGCAGTATAGGGGGGGGGGCCAACAAAAGGGCAAAGGTATTTTAAAGAAGGCACAGGCAGGATATGGGGGCCACAGGCAGGCATTATAGGGGCACAGGCAGTATAAAACAGGGTATGGGGCCACAGGCAGATATGGGAGTCCCCAGCAGGGATATGGGGGCCACAGGCAGGCATTATAGGGCACAGGCAGTATAAGGGACACTGAGGGAGGGAAACGCTATAAAAATAACAACATTAATACTCACCTTAACTCCCCCGCGACGCGCGCTCCCTCCCCTTCAGCCCGCGCTCCTCCTGCAGCTCCTCGGGCGCACGGCCATGACGCGCTGTGCGCCCCCAGGACAGGAAGCGTCGCGATGACGTGATGTCATCGCGACGCTGCCGGCTGAGGCGCACGGGGCCCGCGGCGGGTCCTCAGCGCTGTGAGACCCGCAGCCTCGCGGGGTAGGACCTGCGGTCCGACACTGTCTGCGGGGCAGGGAGCGCTCGTTTTCTGCCCCCCAGAAGCCCTCAGCTGTGTGTGCGTCCAGCGGACGCACATGCAGCTGAAGAGCCAGTCGGTGCTCCAGGCCCAGCGCAGAGGCCTGGTGCCTGGAGACTCGGGCACAGGGGTTTTTTAAATTTGGGGCCCGGAGCCCCCGAATAAAACACCTAGCGACGCCCCTGCTACCCAGGAGGTAACAGTCAGGCTCAAATAGAAGGTGAGGAGTAGCAAGGTTTCCCCGGTAAACCAAAAACTCCATGATGTTATCATGCAGGAGTGGAAGAGGATTCCAATGACAACCTGTGAAGCTCTAATGAACTCCATACCCAAGAGAGTTAGTGCAGTGCTGGAAAGTGGCCATACAGAGTAGTGGCCACACAGAGTATTGAAAATTTGGCCACAATTTGTTCATTTTCACTTAAGTGTGTACTCACTTTTTGGTCAGCAGTATAGATATTGATGGCTGTGTGTTCAGTTGTTTTGAGGACATACTAAATTTACACTGTTATACAAGCTGTAAACTGACTACTTTTCATAGCATCAAAGACTCATATCTTTAGAGTTTTCTCATGAAAATATAAAATACACTATTTACAAAAATGCGAGGAGTGTACAGTGGTATGATAGACTGGGAATTTGTATTTTTGTATTTATGATCGAGGTTATTTTTATAAATTAATATTTAGAGACTAAAAACTTCATGTATATGGACATCTGATTGAGACTTACTTTAATTACACATTTATAATACACAGACTTTTGCTATTTATTTTATTCTCTTCTTGAAATAAATTTTGGTGCATGTTAGGATGTAAATTAGCCTCATCCACTGGAGATAACCTGCATCCTGGCTCCCCTAAATACAATTCCTGTTCATTTGAAGGTCAAAGACTTGCTCTCGGTATGAGCAACTCCTGTACTGGCACACTCAAGCAAACTATTGTGTTACTGGACACACAATGGACAACTTGTCAACACATGGTATTTTTTTAGCAAACAAAAAAGATCCCATTTAAGCAATAGTTTCTTGATACAATCAAGTTAGATTTTAAATTTTATGCTGCTAATTATTGTTTTTTGAAGAAACGTAATCTGTAATTTTATGTGTTTAACCCCTTCCCGACATTGGATGTACATGTACGTCCTAGTGGGAAGTGACTTCCCACAAATGGACGCACAGGTACGTCCAGGACATCGTGCAGGATCTCAAGCAGGGCCCACACAATCGCAGCATGGGACCAGCTGTATATTACAGCTGGCCCCATGCTGCATCACTCAAGGCCGGAACTCACTTCGGCCGCAAGCGATTAACCCCTTAGCTGCTGCGATGAATCACAATCACGGTGGCTAGGGGAAAGACAGAGGGAGGAGGCTCCCTCTGTTCCCATCGGAGCAGCCGCAGCACGATCGTGGGCTTCGATGGCCTCCCTGACAGCCCGGGCTTCCAGGTGGTCTGTAATGTCATTATGTCCGGCTGTGCCCTATGTGCATGTTTGGACATAGTAATTAACAGTTGCCATGGAGAGCAGTACACAGCAGTACTGCAGTGTACTGCTCTCCATTTAAAGTGATCTGAAGATCCCTGATACAAGTCCCCTATGGGAAAAGGAAAAAAAAAAGTAGAAAAAAAGTTTAAAAAAAGTAAAACACAAAAAAGTAAAATAAAAACAAGTACACCGCCCTTCTCCCTTTTCCAGACAGCTATTGCATATTTGGTATCACCGTGTACATAACGACCTACCCTATATATCTGTCACGTTATTTTACCCGCATGGTGAACATCATAAAAAAAAAAAACAATCAAGGAATTGTGATTTTCATTCATCCAGCAGCACATAAAATGGAATAAAAAGTCATTCAGAAGACAGCGATGCATAAATATTATTTTACACAATAAAAACACTCTTTATTAAGCACTTCAACATAAAAAAACTATATAAATTGTGCAACGCCGTAATCGTATTGACCCACGGAGTAAAACTAACTTGCCACTAACTGCATGGTAGGCACTGTTAAAAATAAAAAGCCTTGTCCCCCCAAATAGGATACCAGTAAAAACCTTAACACATCCCGCAAAAAACAAGTCATTACACAGCTCTGTACACAGAAAAAGAAAAAGTTATGGCTCTCAGGCTATGGCAGTGCAAAAACTTGTTTTCCCTTTTGAATAAAACTGTTTTTATTGTTTAAAAGCAGTAAAACATTACAATAATATTTAAATTGGGTATTGCTGTAATCGTATAGACCTGCTAAGTATAGCTAGCATGTCATTTATCCCACACGGTGACCGCTAAAATATAAAAATAAAAAACACTACCAGGATTGCTGTATTTTGTTCAAAACGTCTCACAAAAATCTTGATAAAAAGCGTTCAAAGTGTCATATAAACCCCATAATACCAATAAAAAATATCAACTCATCCCACAAAAAACAAGCCCTTAAATCAGCTCTATATACAGAAAAATAAAGTTATGTCTGTCAACCTATGATGACATAAAAATGATTTTGCTTACAAATGCATTTCTATTGTGTAAAAGTAATAAAACATTAAAAACTATATAAAATTTATATCATTGCAATTGTATCAACGCACATAATAAAGTTGTCCTATTATTTATATCGCATGAACGAACGCCCTAAAAACAATTGTGGAACTGTTACTCCTCCCCCCATTTTAATGGCCCAGTGCTAAAAAAAAACGATGTAATACCTGTGCACCCAAAATGCACAATACAATCTTAGATGAGATTCATGAGAGGTGTTGAACCTAAAATGGGGCACCATCTAAAAAGGTTTCACCTGTTCTGATACTTGGGGCTTTATAAATGCTACATTGCACCCACCAAAATCGGTGTTCCAAAAGCCAAATAGCACTCCCTCCTTTGAACAACCTGCCATGCGCCCAAAGAGCAGTTTGCACCCACATATAGGGTATTGCCAATTTTGGAAGAAATTGCTTAAACTTTGGATTCCTTGTAAAAATGAAACATTTTCAGCTAAAATTGCTGATTGGTGGAAAAAAGCTAACTTTTTTTAAGGGTGTATATTAAGTTTTAGCATCTTAGGGTGCCTGAAAATCTGTAATGGCGTCTAAAGAAAATTGTAATGAAAATGAGATCCCCAAGTCCAGTAGGTGCTCCTCCTACTCTGAGGCTTGTGGTTTAGTCAAATAGCACCCTAGGGCCACATATTGGATATCTCTAAAAAGATAGAGTTGGGAAAATCAAAGTTGAGTTGCATTTCCCTGGTCACATCTACCGTGTTTCAATGAATAGTGGATAAAGACTTAAATCGGGAAAAAAATGAAATTTTGAAATGTCACCTCTACTTTGCTTTAATTGCTGTGAGACACCTAATGGGTTAATGTCATGAGACCCGTTTACATTCGAGGGTCGACTGTCTGACTTCAGGTGTATTTGTAATGTTGCGCTCCCCCAATGGGTACACAAGGTCAGCAGGATACGGTTTCACAGTTAACCCCTGTCCACATGGGCACAGGAAGATCTCTGCCAACCCGGTAGACTGCCACAAGTTCCTCGTTAGCTATAAGTCTGGTCCATTAGAGACGTATAACCAGGCCAGGAACCTGCCTTGGGGAGCGATATATTAAAGAACGAGAAACAAGGACATGTGAGTGCGGGGTGATCGAGACAACAGACCAGCTCAGGATCAAAGTTTATATATTTTAATCACCTTTTTATGAGCACACTAGACAAACAATACTTACATAGGGAATACAGCTATACATATACTGACCAAAGGTACAAATTCAAATAGGATATGGGTACAGACAACAGAAGCAGCAAGATGTGATGACTTACCTTAAAGGGGTTGTTTCATTTCATTGTATGGTCTTCAGAATAAGGGGACAGTGAAAACAAGCAACTTTGCAATTGGATGTCATTTACAACGCTGTCTTGATTTCACTGTCTCCCTTATCTTTGTTTTGTGTAAACACTGTTCCCCAGTGCCAGTCGGATTCCACCTCCTTTGATTTCATTGGCTGATGGCTCTACTAATTTACATTCTGTCTGGCCCCGGTCATATTCACGGGAGCGTGCATTCCTGCCTCTCTCACTCAGAATAAGGGGCCAGCAACATTTCACTCTGCACAGCCAGCAGCAGTAACCCTGCAGCTGCTTCTACAATCAGAAAACAGCAGTTTTTTGTGCCCTGTGCCTTAATGCTCCTGCGTGTAAACTTGGAAGGGAGACAGATCTGTGCTGCTCTAGATGAGTTCATAGAAGACTGGATTTAACTGTAACAAACCTGCAGCTGTGAGAGGAGAAGAGATCAGTGCTCTGAGTTCATAGAAGACTGTCTAGACTGAATGCAGGGCTGTGGTATGTAAACAAACAGCTCTTACAAAATAAGACTGCATAGGGAGAGGAATGACACAGTGACATATGGACTCAGACAGAGAGGTGGGGGAAGAGCAGGAATCCCCTCCCACTGATCTCAAACAATCACACTGACTCGGGAGCGAGCATGAACAGTGAAGGTGGGGATGATGTTATCCCCCTTCAGTTAAGAAACACCCAGCTGGGAAGGGAATAAATGCCCCTGGATTTTAGGAACTGTGAACCTGAAAGTACAAGTAAACACACGAACTGATCAAGTGATACATCCCCTTTAAGTTAGCTTGGGGTAGGGCACACATGGGGGGGTATGAATATGGCCTGCTGGTTCTATATGGATGTTCCTGGCATGCTGGCAACCCTGGGCTCAGGTGGGCTCTCCATTTTCTCCATACTGGGAATCCCACGTTACACCCCTGTCACACCCTGTCAAGCCCCTGAGACAGTCTATACGTTGCTCCCTTCCATGCGGTTTCTGGCTTCGTATATGAAACAAGGTCATCTCGCGGTATCTGAGTCCAAGGGACGCTGCTCCTTTAGAGCTTTCAAGCTGCCATCAGCCTCTAACGCTGCCTGAAACTCCTGACAAGTGGTGGTCAGAATGGACGAGACTGCCATGTCTTCTGTCAGGTCTCAGGAACCTGTCTCCTAGCCCTCGCCTGCCCTGGCACTTACCTGGTCCGATGGAAGAATGCCATTGGGCCCCTGAGGGATTCACGTGACGTTGACTGCTGGTAGTGCTCCCTCCCTCTCGGCGTCTGTACAAGTCACCGGTTTAGTTGGCCTAACCTGGCCCTCTGACATCCCTTTTTGGGGAGACCCTGTGACCTTACCTGGGAACCCTGCCTCATCTGCATGCTCCCCCCCACCACAGCATTCTGCCCCCTATCTGTCCCAGCTGCCAGCTCAGTTGGCCTAACCGGTCCCTCCGACATCCTGGTTGTGGAGAGCCCCTGCACTGTGGCTTTACCTGGCAGCCATGCCTCACCTGCATGCTCCCCCACCGCAGCGGTCTGCTCCCTGTCTGTCCCGGCTGCTAGCCCAGTCGGTCTAACCTGGCCCCCTGACATCCCAGTTTTGGAGAGACCCTGCACTGTGGCTTTACTTGGGAGCCCTGCCTCACAAGCATCCTCCCCCACCGCAGTGGTCAGCCCCCTGTCTGTCCCTTCTTCTAACACACCAGGGGACAAATAAGCCCAGCAGGCTTGCTGGACACACCATGCTGCCTCATTGCAGCCTGCTGACCTTACCTCCTCTCCATAGGATGGAGAGGGACACATTACACCCCCCCCACAACACACTCCCATCAGTATGCAGGTTAATACCACGGTCAACATTATTAACTGGGTTGGATATTACATTCGGGTGAGCAGACCTTGGGGGTTCAGGGGCCTCAAAACATGCCACTAGCTGCCCCAAGTCTGTCCCTATCAAAACACTGGCCGGAATGTTCAGCGATGCCCCCACCTCCCGAACTCCCTGCCTGTTTTCCCAGTCCAAATAAACCTTGGCGATTGGCAGTGCCAGCACAACGCCTCCAATTTCAAAGACAGCGTGAGTCTTCCCCGGTATCATGTTCTGTGGGGACAGCAGCCTCAGGAAATGGGACTGGGACGGGGTCTTCTTGCACTGGGGACACATGGCCTTGAAGTGTCCCAGTTGTTTGCAAAGGGGACAGAGTCGTCGGGGTTCCTCCATGGATGGGGTAGCATGGGCTGGGGCCCCCCTGGGCTGAGTGGGAGGGACAACTGGCACCATGTGCACCTTACCGGCTCTCCAGCTGATGCGCTTCCTGGCCTCCGGTGCCCGATTGTTGGCATACTCGTCTGCAAGGTTTGCTGTGGCGAAGCCCCTGTGCTTTCCTGTCAAGAAGGTGCTGTTGGAGGTCCTCTGGGCAGTTCCACAAGAACTGCCTTGTTGCAATGAGCTCCTTCAGCTGCTGGGTGCTGGTGAGCTCCAACCCTGAGGTCCACTGGTCGACTGCTCTCAGGAGGGCCCGTATGTGGTTGGTCCAGTTGTTGGTAGGACCCTGCTGCAAATTTCTGAGCTTCTTCTGGTATGTCTCAGGGGTTAGGTTTTACTGCCAGACCAGAGCCTGCTTGATTTCCTCATAGATCATGGTGGTCTTGCTGGGCAGATCCCCAAAGATTTCCAGGGCTTTACCCCTGAGATGAGGAGTTAAAACTGGACCCACTGGTAGATGCTGCTGGTGGCAAATTTTCTCAAATGCCAGCAAGAAGGCCCCCACTTTTATCCAGCATGGGAAGGCCTTCCACCCGTAGCTTTGTGACCCGGGTCTCAGAAGACTCTTGAATTGCTGGGGTGGGCTGTGAGGTTTGTATCTATCTGGAGCACCAGCAGTTGATGCTCATGTTCACACTGACATTCCTCTGCCCTCTCATGACATTCTGCAGCTGCTGCCTCTGCTTGATTGTGACGTTCTGCAACCTCTGCCCGCTTGCGACGTACTGCAGCTGCTAGGAGGACTTCATATGTGGCATGGTACCCAGCCTCGAGCTTAGCCATGGCAGCTTGCAGGTTGAGTGGCCTACTGCGGAACTGGCCATCTGCAACATTCTCCTTGAGGATTCCGAGCTGGTCTCCACCACGCCTTGAAGCTCGCCATCATGGTCCACAGCCCGGCCTGGGATGAGCTCCTCCTCGCCTTGGCTAATTTTGCTGTTTCCTCAAGTGCATTCTCCTGGTATGCTGGTGCATGTACCCCCTTCCAAAAGAGACAACCTTGGGCCCAGGTGGGCTCTCACTTTTATCCATACTAGGACATCAAACCCCTGTTATACCCTGTAATGCCCCTGAGACAGTCTACATGCTCCTCCCTTCCAGGGCCATGCTGTTTCTGGCTTTGGACATGAAACTGAGTTTATTGTAGCAGGGCAATGCCGCAGCTTCATGGCCCTCGTACCATCAGAACCGTGTGGGCCCACGCCATGCTGGGATACCAAACTCTGGGTCGCTTCACTGTTCCTGGTACCAGTTTCCCATTTCTCCCTGCACGTTGGTCCTACAAACGAGGGAGTGACAGCTATGCATATGGGACACTTTTGTATTTAAAAATATGAAACTGGGGTGTGCTTGTGATGCACGGTTATTCCATAATCTTTTATGGAACTTTGGCACTGGGTTTTCTGCCAAATATCCTTTGATGCTTTGCCTGGCCTTTGCCAATGTGCTAACAAAATTAAATGAGGAACCTTTTGAGGCTCAAACTCCCTGCTGGGTTGGCTTCCTATCTGGATTGGGAGCTGACAGGCCTTGCATCTAAATTGGGGAATTTGGCTTTTGCTTATTTGAGTGCTTCCTCAATGACATGTGTTGAGCAGTGGGAGAGCTTAGGTGAAGTTCTGAATCCTGCGTTCTGCACTGTGAAATTGAGTGAAGTTACAAGAACTGGAGGGGGGTGGTTGACTTTTGTCATATTTCTCACAGTTAATAAACTTCCTAAATGCTGTTTTAAATACTTTAAGGGGTGTAGTTTCTTAGATGGAGTCATTTATGGGGTAATCAAACATATAGGCCCCTCAAAGCCACTACATAATTGGACTGGTCCCTAAAAATTCTATGTTGCAAATTTTCAGGAAACTCTGAAAAATTACTAAACAATTTCTAAGTCCCCTAAGGGAAAAAAAAGACATTTAAAAAATTATGCCAATCTATAGTAGAGATATGATAGTTACTAGTAGATGCTAGTTATAAACTATTTTGACTGGACTAACTATCTGTCTTACACACACACATTTTTGAACTTTGAAATTTTTCACAATTTTTATGATATTTTTAAAAAATAAACAAGGACTGTGTGGACCAAAGTTTATTACTAACTTATAGCAAAACATGTCATGAGAAAACACTCTCAGAATCACATGGATAGGTAAAAGTATCAAAAACTTAGTCTCATGTAAAGTGACATGTCAGATTTCAAAAATCAGGGAGGTCAAAACTGGCTGCGGCGGTAAGAGGTTAAAATGCAAACACTTTGGGTGGCATGTACCAATACGCAAGCGCCAGTTTTTTGGTCTATTTTGCACCAAAACACTTTTGACACCATATTCTCAATGTAAATGAACTGTCGTACACCAAAACTAGGTGCATTATACGCCGTGCATGACACATTGTAGTGCGCTTAAAAAGGCGCATTACATATAGTAGCAATGATACGCTGTGTGCCTCCATAAGGCAATGCGCCTATTGAGGTGCATTGCATACACTAGTAATGATACATTATTTGCCTCCGTTACGCAATGCACCTCAATAGGCGCATTACATATGCGGCCAATGATAGGCTATGCGCCGCAATTTGCGCAATGCACCTTTTTAGGCACATTAAATTTACAATGCAAGGTATACCTGATGCCAGATTTTTGAGAGGATCAGACTTTACACTGATTTAATGCGCCTGAAAACTGGCACGGCGCCGCCACTTTTCGAACATGTCGCCCTTTGATTTGTAGTTTTAAACCCTGGTGAAGTTGACGGGGCACCAAAAAGACATCTTGCACAGGGCGCCTTCTTATTTAAGGCTGGCCTTGCCTAAACACCTGAGGCCTTTTGCATAAAAACTGTCTAGCAGTAAAACTGGAGGATTCATGCAATATGTTTTAGAGGCTGAGCATATTTGATGATAAGCTTTTGAGAGTATTAGCTCTCTTTGTCAGACATGGTGTTATACAAGAAACTGAAAATTCACAGATATTTTATACACATAAGACATGGATCTTTAAAAAGGCAGTGAACAGGCAGCTGTCCAACCCTGGCGGCCTATAGTTTCTGGCATTGGGACATTGACAGGAAACATCTCAGGTTGGGGGGAAAATCTCCTAAAACTCCTGGTCAGAAATACTCCTAGCTACATCCAGGACACTGACTTTTTCTAATAATAGATTTTTATTAAACATTTTCATATAACTGTATATAATTACGTATAAAAATGTAAGAGAAAATTCTGGTACAAAGACAGTGTAAAGAGGAAACAATCCTCACACAAACCTTACATGAGATAATTTTAAATTTGGCAGGTGTAAAAACTGACATTGAGGGCGGCATGTATGAACAGAGCTGCGCCTGAAGTCTGGCATATTTTCAGCCCGACATCAGGTGCAGCCTGATTTGCAATAGTGAAAAACCTCCAGTACGCCATTATCAGGTGCATTACAGAACGCTCGTGGCACTTTGTAATGCGCCTGATTTCGGGGGGCGTGCGGGAGGCAGGGTCTACTAGAACCGAACGAAGCTACAGATTTATAGCTTCGCTACGGCAATTCTAGGCGCCTTATTGCTGGAACAGGTAAACCACTTACAAAGTAGTTTACCTGAGCCAGAATGTTGTCTTGGCGCTAGAATGTGCCTGATTTATGACCCACAGTAGACCGGGTTCATAAATCAGGTGCATTCTATGCTATTATAATGCGCATGAATTTTGGCGTCCAAATGCCAAAATTCATACATGTAGTCCTGAGTGTTTATTACTGAAAATTTTTTGGGATATAAAGACAGAGAAAGAAGAGGAAGGAGATGGGAAAAAAGATGGGCGGAGGGTGAGGCATTAATCCGATGTGTCAGGAGTAGAGATGGACGAATCGATTCTGACGAGGTGGAATTCGTTTAGAATTTCAGGAAAAACTTCGATTCTGAACGAAGTCGAAGTTTGGGGTGATTCGCGGGAACGAAGCATGTTTTTAATTGATAAAATGGCTGCGAGCACATGGCGTTACATGGGGCAAAGAAGTCTGGGAGGAAGAATGGAGTAACCTAAATGACATGTGCAGAAATGAAGCCAATCAGAGACCGGCGGGATTCGTGTGACGTCACCGCACTATATAAGTCCGGGCGCGTCGCTGGCAGCTCACACTGCTCTCACTGTGCTGTGTAGTGAAGCTGCTGCTGCTGAGATCTCACACTAAAGAACTAACTTTTATACAGCGATTTTTGGGGGGTGTCACAGCTTGTCTCAGAGACTGCTTCTCTTACATTTTGATTTTGTGGGGTATTGGAATTGAAGTCCAGTGTGCGTCCAATTCAGCTGCATATACATTTTAATGCTGTCTGCTCAGTTCTTGAGCACATTGAATATCCAAGGGTTACCCAAGCCTGTTGTTGCTGTTGTATTAAGTTAAAGAAACAGCGTTTTTACAATCCAAATACCACTTAATTTTTGGCTGCTCATTTCTTTTGCGCAATTTAGATCCAAGGGTTAATTAAGCGTTTTTCTGCTGTTGTGGTCACTAAAAGAAACGGTGTTTTTCAACGCCAAAGAAGAAATTTTGCCTGTAGCATAATTCATATCCGAAGGCTAATTAAGCCTGTTTGCGCTTTTCTATTCAGTAAAATACACAGTGGGCGACATCTATGAATCTCGCTGCGTCGGAGCTCAAGTTTTCGAGCGCTCGAACGTGAAAGCTGCACCTCATGTATGACGGCGCCCGAGGTGCGCTCATACATGCGGTGTAAAGTCCACCGCGCCTCGCCAGTGTGTGAGGCGCAGTGCGGGACTGCGCCTAAGATTCACTGCCCAAGGAGGTGCGCTCATACATGCGGTGAAAAGTTCACCGCGCCTCGCCAGAGTGTGAGGCGCAGTGCGGGACTGCGTCTAACATGTATTCCGATTCGAGACAGGCTGGAAAACAGCGAGAAATCATTAAACCTGTTAGTGAATAGCAAAAAGAGTTGTCTTTCAAATGAATGAATAAAGTGAAAAATCGAAGCTGTCTAAAAGCGAATAAATGTCATGAAAAAGTGGATCATTAAAAATTAAAGGGAAAATATAGAAGATCGCTCAAGAAATAAATCTCAGCTCTCAGTTCCGTGAGGCATGGAGTATGAATCAAAAAAACGTTTTTATTAGGTGTCAAACATTATCTGAAAAAGAGCTGAAACCTTCTCAAAAAATACATAAATAAAATTACTAACAAAAAATCAAGAACGGCGCAACATCAGGAATTTGGATATTGAAAATTGCCGGGAAATACAGTAATTCAAATTCTGTAAGCTCTTCTCATTGGTCGTAATAAACCAGCAAATCAAAATTTGAGCGACAGTGACCCATTATCACATATGGAGAATTATTGACCAACCAAATGAAAAGGCTGGACAGTTCAAAATACAGTAAAAAGGCAGAAAACAGCTGATTGGTTGAGCTAACGGGGGCTTGGCTATCCCGGCCAATCAGAGCGCGAGCTACTTTGTCCCATTGTAGTCAATGGAGAGATCGGGGCAATGAAATTTCGGCTCTCAGTGCCGTGCGGCATGGAGTATGATTAAAAAAATCATTTTTTCGACACCATCTTGGACGAACGGTTACCCTTTCAAATGGCGAACTGATTCTTTGACATACCTGGGGGTCAAAATCACCAAAAAAGCAACTTCCCTCTATTCTGAAAACATAAGACCATTCATTAGATCTCTTGAGTCCCACTTCAACATTTGGAAAAATCTCACACTCTACCCTGGGCAGAGCCAATATTATCAAACTGGTTATATTCCCTAAACATCTCTACATCCTTCAATCTCTCCCAATCTACCACAAACTCAAAGATGTGAAGTGGATTAACGCTTGTTTCATCAGATTTATATGTAATAACAGCAGACCCCGAGTAGCTCCGAGGGTCCTATATCAGCCTAGATAAAATGGGGGTATCAACTTCCCGAACATCCAGCTGTATAACTTAGCAACCCAACTTCGTGTCATAGGGGACTGGATACTCAACACATCCCTCTATACTAATACTAAAATAGATCAGCAGCTGGCACACGATATACCCTACTACGCATCCCATACTCGGACATCCCACCGCATCTAAAAACTAATCCCCTTATAATCACTACCTGGAAGGTGTGGACTCAGGCGAGACAAATTCAGGGTCTCAACCCGAGATACTCGCTCTTACTTCCCTTCCAGGGAAACCCACACTTCCAGGGCGGGCGCATGGCGAATTCACCCGCTGGCGGCAGGCAGGGGTTGAGAGGATAGGCAACTTAATAGACCCAGTGACAAGGAAACCATTTCTTTTCAATGAAGCCAAACTAAAATTTGCTTCCATTGCTCCTCAACCATTCCACTACTTACAAGCGTGTAGCTATATGTACGAAGTCATTAAACACCTCACGGCCCGGGACTGGGATGACCCCTACGTAGCACTGACTTCATCTGCCCATATGTCCAAGGGCCAGATCACACGCTACTACGGTTCCCTTCGCTCCCTGTTGGATTACACCACCAAACCACAAGGCCTGGCCTCCTGGACAACTCATATTGACTCCATATCCACAGGGGACATCTTAGGTTCTCTAACGATAGCAGCGAAATATATTCCCTCCATGTCCTACTGGGAAATGGCATTTAGTATTGCACATAGGGCATATGTCTCCCCACACAGGGGTTATCTAATGGGTACTTCTTCCTCTCACATAGAGATGGGTGAATTTCTCAAAAATTCGGTTCGGTCGTTTAGCAAATTTTCCCAGACAAAAATAAATTCGGCCCCGAATTTACTTCGGCGAATCGCATTAAAAAACAGCTATTTCCGGGTGCACGGGCCCTGCAGGGTGCTGTAGAACTTTGGCCTGCTTAAATTGCAGGGGGGTTTGGGTTTTGGGGTTTTCTTTTGAGAGCGTTAGTTGCTTCGTAAGGGGTCGATAGTCGAATCGGCAATTATCAAAAGAATCGATAGTCGAAAATTGATTGTCGCGATGACCATTTAAGTCTTTGGAGGGGAAACAACCCCTTATTCTTACACCCAAACAGGGATGGGAAGGGAATTAACATCCATAAAGAAACTGTAACGTGCTCATCTTTAGGAAGACAATTGGGTTAAAAAACCACAAAAAAAAAATCAGCCCATTCCTACCCTGTCTTGCACCACAGCTGCCCTTTAAAAACCTGCATGACCCCACAAATTAAAAGTGCCAAGGCATTTTTGATTTGAACCTCATTTTACTTGAATGGCTTTGTTTACCCTGCCCTGGAACGCAGAGGGCCCCCAAAACCGCTGACCCCAGATTAAAAAGTCCCGGAAAAGGAGTCTTTCAACCACAATTTTAGTTGAACGGACATAGACTATACCTGTCCGGGGCCCACAGAGCCCCCTAAACCTGTTTGACCACAGATCACAAGTGGCACTATGCTTTTTTTTCAGTAACTTCATTTTTGTATATTTTTGGTAACTGACATTTGTTTACGAATTTTTTAGGAAGTTTTATTTATGTTTACATTATTACCTTTTTTTACTTTTCTTTCAAGTGTGATAACATACAACATCCCCCCTTTCCTGCAGATTTAAAGGTATTTTTTACACGTGTAGATGTGTAATTCGTCCGCACACCCGAAAAGGAAAATACAAATGTCCTAATATCCCCAAAACCTTTTTTAGTTAGAAGACATTTGCCTCCTGGCTTCTGAGAGTGTTCGGCCAACCCCAATTTCAAGGGTTTCTTTTTTCCCCCAAAATTTCCCTTCTTCATTGATTAGGGGACAGACCCCCCAGGGATAAATGATGCGAACCCATAGTGACCCACCCCCGAAAATTTTAACCCCAAAATTGTGAATTTGGCCCACCCCTGGACCCCTTTTGACATCTTAACCTCAAGAAATCACCTTTTAAAAATCTGTTTTTTTTAGAGAAATTTGAAGCTCTCCTGATTCCCGCTAACGGTGAGAGCCAGTGCTGCCGTCAGCTTCTTTTAACACGGAGGCCCAGCTGTCCAGGGCCAGACTTACAGGGGGTGCGGTGAGAGACCAGGCTAGGTCTGTCCTATTAACACGCAGGTTCAGCGCAGGGCGAGTTACATGGGTGCGGTGAGAGCCCAGGCTGGCGTCTGTCATTATTAACAGGGCAGGTTCAGCAGCCAGGGCCGGGAAATTACAGTGGGTGCGGTGAGAGACCGGTAGCGTCTGTCATCTTTTAAACCGCGGTTGCACCCGGGGCCCGGAGTTACAGGGGTGCGGTGGAGCCCAGGTGGGTCTGTCATCTTTTAACACGGGTTTCAGCAGCCGGGGGAATTCAGTGGGTGGGGTGAGAGCCCAGGGGCGTCTGTCATTTTTAACACGGTAAAAATGCCCTTTGAGCAGCAACTAAAGGTCGTGCTGAACCCGAGGGGGGAAAGTGTGGGGTAAGACCCCACCCTTCCTCGTACACAGTAAAGCCCGGGGTTTTGGTTGCCCCCCGTTGAGTGGGCCCAAATTTGAGCTTACTTGGAAATACTGGGGGTTAACGCTCCTTTTTCCCACCCAGGTCCCTTTTTTTGGCTTGTTTTTCTCTTTTTATCAACGTGCTGGGGGGGGGAAAATTTTTCTTTACTTTGTTTCTGTCCATGCTCCATACCATGTTTTTGGAAAAAACCTACATCTGGTAAGTTTTCCGTCCCCCCTTGTACAATTAGAGGAATTTTTTACGCTTTTTGTACATGCAAGTTTTTTAGTTGTTTAATTTAGAAACACTTTTTTTAAAAATGGATGGAATCCCCCCCTGTCTTTTTTTTCTTTTTTTTAATTGTATTAAAGGGGTTGTCTCAATAAGGGATTGATAGCTTTTTTAAAAAGATCTTGCAAAAACAAGTCTTTTTTTTCAATATTTAAATTTAACGTTTATATCCGGTTTTGAAAAGCCCCACCAACACCTTGGCACTTTGCAATTGTGAAGAACAAATGTCTGTTAGAAAAACATTTTTTTGAATAGGACCTGTATATACTGAAAGTCACGCAAAATGCCCCAAAAATTCAAAGCAGGGCCCCTTGAGCACTTTGTCAATTGTAAAGAACAAAAGGACCTGTTATTTCCCCGTATCTCCAAAGCAACTGACCCAAAAAATTATAAATTGATTTTTAGCCATATTAAAAAATTTATGGAAAATGCCCCTTAGAAGACATTTTTGTTCCCAAAAAACCATAATTGTGCTGTATTCACACAAAATGACCTTAAAAAATGACAATGCGAAAAAATTCTAAAAATAAAGTGAAAATGGAATACGGTGTTGTCATGAAACCTTTTCTGTTTTACAGTTCCCCCCCAGCAAAACCAGAAAATGAACTGTTGGGAAAAAAGAAAAAAAATTGGGAGTAAAAAAAATGATCATTTTAAAAAAAAATTTTTTAAGAGGACCCTTTTGTTTTGAAAAGGAATGTGAAGTAGCGGCAAGTAATCGGAACCTCGGCAATTTGGGGCCCAACATCATCAGAGATCCATGCCCCCATTCCCTCTTGATAAAAGTCAAACGATCCACATTATCTGTGGAAAGCCGGGTGCGTTTGTCTTAATGATCCCCCAGCTGTGCTGAAGGTGCCCGTATGATGTGGGTGCTGGGCAGGAAACACCTATGGGGTGGGAGGACTCGGGCCCTTGTCCATTTTGGAAACCCCGAAGTTATTGGGTTTGGAAACACATACAAAAAACATCGGTGTTAGAGCGATAGTCGTGCCCATGTTTTTAAATGGTCTCTGTGTGTTTGGGTGGTGCCCCCGCATTGAGCGGGTTTTGGGTGGTAAAATAAAAATTGCCAAAGGGCACCATTAGGCTTCTGCCACCTTGCCTGCTGTGTGCTGCCCCTACGGTCTTGGCACTCTATGCTGTCACGTCGTGATGTTGTTCCCCCGTGACATTTGAGGAACGTGAAGCAGCAAAAAATGACTCCCGTTGATCAACAGCGGTCTCCATTTCCTGCATTTTCTTCTTTTGGGTGGGTGGAAGGAAAGTGCTGAGTTTTTTTGTACGGGGATCCGGAGGGGGCACCCGTAACTGTTGTTCATTTTTATGGCCTTAATGCGAGGTCGTTTGGGGGAATGGAGATCCCAAACATCGTGAGAGATGGAGCCTGATCTCCCCAACCTCTGGGCGAGGGGCACTAGCAAATGATTTCCTCCTCCGCCCCAAATTTTTGCCAACCCCTTTACTGGCAGGGGGTCGGTAAAGTGGTGTCTAGGGAAAACCTCCTCCTCCACTTTCCTCGGACAGCTTCAAAACGCCCCGATTGCCAGTGATGCAACTGAGAGCTGAAAGCGCCGCCTTGCACTAGCCCCGGACCCCTGAACCCGCCTAATGAAGACCCATAAAATTGAGAAAAAGTGGGCCCTTTTGGATTCACGGGGAGAAAGGTCTGTGTCCCCAAACTGTGTCCGTCTCCTCCCCTCGCTGGCGGGAACCCCGTTTCAGGTGTCCAAAGACTTTTCAGAACTAAGATCCCACAATGCTATGCTGAAAGGGCATGTCCGAAAATGACCATTTTAGTGGCTTCTTTAAAACTGGCAAGGATGGTTTTAGAGTGTTTCACCCGCCCCCACTCTCGGTGGCCTCAAACCCAGGTCCCCCCGCTGCTTGTCAGGCCATGTGTACTTCTACTGTTAATGGCTTGCGTGCTCCCAAACGCTGGAGCATGGGGGGAGGAAATTTCCCGTGTGTTGCCACGTCAACAATGAGCGGTTGGGGGGGCCGAGTGACGCTGCAACGCAGCCAAAGGGGGGACGAAGCAGGGGTCGGAAGGTGGAATGCGAAATCAGACTCGAGCCTTCCTCCGCTGCGTCCCCGACCGGGTAGTCTTTAGAAATTTTTGGGCGACAGGTTCCATGAAATGTGCCAGGAAAAGGGATGTGCTCCAGCCCACTGATTTAAGGGGGCCAGCAGATTTCGCCTGTTACGCACAACCCCTTCCCCGGCATCAGGTCTTGGGCACCCAGCCAGCCTCGGTCTCGTTGCGGAAGCCGCCCCAGCTCCTGACCGTGTGTGGGACGGCTCCCCGAAGATTAATTTAACCGGCCTGGTTTCTCTGGGTACGTGATACCACCAGAGGACCTTGGGTGAAAGAGCCCTGCACCATCCCTGCGGTTTTGAAGAGCGTGCGCCGAGCCTGAGAGCCACCGTCACCCCCAGAGACATCCACCCAGCTCACCCAGTGAGCTGTCACAGAGATATAGCGGCCTTGCCGTGCTTACTAGTCCATGTGTCGGTGGTCAGATGGACTTTTCCGGACACAGATGCAGACAACGCGCTTGAAATTTTAGATGACACGTGGCTGGCCAGGGCAGGGACGGCTTTTCTGGCAAAGAAATGCCTGCTCGGCATCTGGTATTGAGGGCAGGCAAGGGCCATGACGTGGCGGAACCCATCTGTGTCCACCAGATGGAAAGGCAACATTTCCAAGGCCAAAAGCCTGGCAATGCCGACATTCAGGCTTTTGGCTTTGGGATGGTTTGGGTTAAAGTGTTTCTTCTGCTCCCAAACCTGGAAGACAGAAGGCTGGCTGCTAGACTGGCTGCTGTACGGCATGCAGGTCATCAAACTGGCGGAAGGAGAAGGGGTAGGATGGGTCTCTGGTGGTGCTGGTGGTACTCGGGCGACGGTGGAGGCTGAAGCGGAGGCTGATCCCTGATCATGACTCTGAGAGACATAGGCAGCTGAGGAACGCTTGGTGGTGGCGGAGGAGAAGGAGGCGGAGACAGAGGGTGTGACAGTGGTTGGAGGCCCGGCGTCGGTCTGGCCTTTTTTGGCCAAGTGTTGCCTCCATTTCAACTTATGCATTCGCTGCATGTGACTAGACATGTTGGTGGTGGTTAAACACCTAAGATTCTTGCCTCTACTTATGCGTTTACGGCAAAGGCGGCATATGACATCGCTGGGTGAATCAGAGGCTTGCTCAAAGAAGGCCCAGGCTTGAGAGGTCCTGGACCTTTTTGACGGCGATAAGCGAGGAGCGGGGTTTGCGCTGACCGTGGCTGGCGGAATCATATCAGCAGACTTCTGCGACCGCCCTCTCCCTTTTTGAGGCGGGACCCGTACTGACACTACCCCATCATCTTCCTCCTCGTCCAGTGATGAAGCGCTCGCAAGCAAATTCTGCTGAAAAGACCACGTTGGATCCGCAATGTCGTCATCATCATCATCATCAACACAGGTGACTTGGTCGTCCTGACATTCTGCATCCAGGAGCTGCGGGCTACAAGCAAGAGGGACTGCAAGGCGTTGCCGACCACCCGGGATTTTTGTCGATTGACCGGCTTCCTTCTCCTCCTCTGATGGCATCAGTAACTGGGCGTCAGAGCAGAGAAAATCATCCTCTTTGGCCTCTTGATCTTTTAACATGCTTTCTGACCCCAAACGCATTTTGTCATCAAAGAGGTCTTCAGAAAATGGATTATCCACAGTGGTGGGTACACGAGTTGACATTTGGGATGCTTCATGTTGGACGGATGCTGATGATGCTGATGACGACATTTGTGGCCGTGACTGTGAGGACGAGGAGGTAAGACTGCTGGATGCAGGTTGCATTAGCCACTGAAGAACAGATTGGCGATGCTGTTCATTACGGAGATTCACAGGTTCCTGACCCAGCGATGACAGGCCTGACGGTCCTGCAACTGACGATCTGCTGGCATGCGTGTTTTCGCCAGCACTGGAAGGAGCACCTTCTCTCATACCTCTACCTCCATGTCCTACCCCTCTTTGCTCGCCTACCACCTGAATTTCGCTCCATGTTCAAAAAGATAAAAATTTGAGAAGGTATGGAAGTGTTTTGGAAAGTCTCTTATTAAAAGACGGCAAATCACAGCTATTCTCAAATCCCTCAAATCAAAACAAAATTGCTGGATTCAAATTTAACTGCAAAGTAGATCTATCAACAAAGCTTGACTGACCAAAAGTGAAAAAAACACCTGTCTGAAATGTATACGGATAATAAAAGGTATTTTTGGCACCTATCAGTACACCTGTGGTGACTACAAAATTGCTATTTTTAAATTTAACTGCAAGGTGGCTATATCAAGAAAGCTGGACTGGGCAAAATTGAAAAAGAACACCTATCTGAAATGTTTACTGATAATAAAAGTGGAGTTTTGCACCTAACAAATAGACCTGCAGTTACTAGAAAAGATCTGTATCCTAATATAAGGCAATGAAATGTCTAAACAAAGTTTTGGCTGTACAATATCCAGTATCCTTTATAGAACTTGTCTGTGTTCGCCTGCGGGGGGCCCTCCCCCCGCTCCCCCCGTGACTTTACAGCGGTAGATGTTCCTTTAAAATTCTCTGCCTAACTACCTAAAATCTGCAAATCTCTGATCTAACTAACTTCTAAGGATCACAGCTAAAAGTAGCGCTGTCTCTGTGAAAAAATATAATAATTTTGCTGAGCTGTTTGCTGAGCTGTTTGGACAGAGGTAGAGCGCACGTCCTACAGCTATTAGTTGCTGACTAACACTGATCATGTACAGGAAGGGCTGTTCTATGTAAAACGAGGTCATGTGATTTTTCCAGCCAATCGCAACCATACACATCCCAGTCATGACGTCGCACACACATCTCACCCTGCTCTATTCTGTAAACTGACTTGCTGGCCGCCAAAATGACAGCAAGCGCCGAAAATGGCGCGATATTAATAGATTATGCACAGATTTTAACCTAAATTATCACGGGATCGGCAAAATCCGATCAACGTAAATACCGTGCCGATTTCAACTTTGTCGATAATAATCGCTCAACACTAGTCTTCATACAATGTTGTGTTTTAGTATGACACGCACATGACTGCCGCCGCTCTTAGAATCGCTTCACTATAAAATTCCCTGGGCACTTAAGAGAGCAAAACTGACCAAAAAACTGAAGGGGGTATGTAGCCTGATAAATTCATGGCAGCGACGGCTGGAAAAAAACAAGCTGATGGCTCAGGTGGCAACATCAGTGACAGAGCGTGGAGGTGACGGAAGCAGCACGAGGTCAAACAGTGGCACAATGACATTCTGGAGGTGGCAAAACAGTAGTAGGCCACAGAGTGGCACAATGACAGCGAGTGGAGGTGACGGCGGCAGCAGCATGAGGTCAGACAGTGGCACAATGACATTCTGGAGGTGGCAAAAACAGGAGTAGGCCACAGAGTGGCACAATGACACAGTGTGGAGGTCACGGCAGCAGCAGCATGATGTCAGACAATGGCACAATGACATTCTGGAGGTGGCAAAAACTGGAGTAGGCCACAGAGTGGCACAATGACAGAGTGGAGATGACGGTGGCAGCAGCATGAGGTCAGACAGTGGCACAATCACATTCTGGAGGTGGCAAAACAGTAGTAGGCCACAGAGTGGCACAATGACACAGTGTGGAGACCACGGCAGCAGCAGCATGAGGTCATAAAGTTTCACAATGACAGATTGTGGAGGTGGGTGGCAATACCAGTCCCTGGTTAATAAGGTTGGTGGCAGATGGAGAAACTGTCAGCAGATGTGTGGCATCAGGCGGGTGGCGGCATCAGAATAGTGGCTGAGGCAGGTAGTTTGAACCCAGACTCATTTCTCACCGTTTGGGTGAGGCGTCATGGCTGATGTAGTCTGACGCCTAAGGCATTGGTGTGTGGAAATCCTGGCCGATCCACGACTGATTCATCTTGACAAAGGTGAGTCGTTCCACATTGCCCCTGGACAACCGGGTTCTTCTTGGGGTAAAGATGGCCCCCGCCACACTGAACACCCACTCTGATGCCACACTACTGGCCGGGCAGGACAGCTTCTCCACTGCAAATTCGGCAAGTTGCGGCCACACATCCAGTTTGGCTGCCCAGTAGTCCAGCGGATCTTCTAACTGGGGTGGCAGAGTGCTGTCCAAGTAGGCCACCACCTGTTGGTTCAGGGTCTGCTCCAGGTCCTGCTGCTGCTGGCTAGTGCCCTCCTCACTAGGCGGGTGAAGGAAACTGCTCATCAGTGACTCCAGACTTAGGTTGCTGCTGATGGAGCTGGTACTGCTCCTACCCCCCACCTTCCCCCAGCAGCCGTGGCAGTAGTACGTGAGCGCTGAAGAACCCCCCGGTCAGACCTGTCAGAGGAGGGACGATGCCACACATAGGCAGCGGCCAACTGACTACGGAGGATTTCCCTATAGTATTTGAGTTTGTCCTCCCTCTCAATAGCTTGGAAAAAGGCTCTCATTTTGGGATGGTAGTGAGGGTCCAATAGGGTGGAGAGCCAGAAGTCATCCCTCTTCCAGATGCTGACTATTCGGCTGTCACTAGTCAGGCAAATCAGCATGCTGCAGGCCACCTGCACAAGTGACTCGGAGGGACTCCCTGCCATCTCCACTGTATACTGCCACGATGCTTGCGGGTCATCTGCCTCATCTCCATCTTCCTCCTTCAGCTGCTCCTGCTCCTCCTCTCCTGTAACCTGGGTAGAAAATCCACTCATAACACCAGAAAATGCTTCTGCTCCAATGTCCTCCTCCAGTTCAGTCCCCACCGGACTCATGTGGCCGCGAGATGTAGTCGCCACATCTCCAGTCCCCTGCCCAGACGGATTTTTCAGCATCTGTTCCAGGACATGAAGCAGTGGAATGACGTTATTCATCCCGTAGTTGGAAAGGGAGGGACTGCAGTACCAACAACTGGGACAGGAGCACGGTCAGCTTCTGCACCTTAGGATGGTTGGACACATATGTTTGTCTCTTTGCAATCACCTCGCTGAACGACTGCTGGCGCCATGAGTAGCGAGGAGCAGGAGCATCTGGACCGGGAGATGATGACAAAAAGAAACCGCTCCCTTCTGCAGAGGTGGTGGAGCCTTGACTGGCTGCAATGGCATGCGTGCCACTGGGCGCTACTGCTGCTGTTGCTGCGGCGGCAGGATGGACCACCACATCTGAGCCACGTTTCTCCCAGGCCACCGGATGGTGACGCTGCATGTGTTGACGCAGGGCCGTGGTGCCAACGTTAGCTCCCTGGCCACGCTTCACTTTCTGCCTACAGATTCTACATATACCCATATTCGGCTCCTCCGGTGTCTTAGCAAAGAACTGCCACACCGCCGAGTAGCTGATTTTACCGCCAACGCTCCGCACTGAGTGACTACTGCCGCCGCTGCCTTGCTGAGCCCCTGTGCCGCTACTTTCTTGGACCTGCGAAGCAGGTTTTTTACCCTGTGGCCGCTTGGCTCCCGACCTCACACTGCTGCTATCCTGCTGACTCACAGCCACACAACCCACTTGCTGGCTGCGCCGCTGCCTGACGCGCAAGCTGACGCCCTCTTCTCCTGACGATGATGAAGCCCTTGCCTCACCCGGCTCCCAAGTGCGGTCGGCTACATCATCATCTATTTGTGTTTCATTGTCACTGCTGTCCTCATCACCGGTCTTGGTATGCAGAGGCTGACCCCTTACAACATGACCTCCCATGCCTCTCTCAACATCTATACTTTGCCGCCTACTGCAAGAAGCAGGGGATATTGGCGCCATTTCTTCGCTGCCAAGTAGCTGCTGACTGCCCTCCTCAAATTGTTCATCCTCGCTATATAGTGGCGCTGAGCCCAGACCACATAGTAGATCTCTGGCTGAGGGAACCGGATGGGACAGAGGCGGGTTGAGGACAGGTGAGGGCCGCTGACCCGCTCCCGGGCCATGCCAACTAAGGGTCGTGTCTGACGTTCCCACCGACTCTTGGCTGGGGTTGTCAGATGTCATCTGGGAGGAAGTGGATGACCTAGTCCAACAATCAAGAACCATTGGGTTGCTGAATAACACACGGCCGCTAGATGACAGCGGCAGTTGTGGCCTCACCGAGTGACCCCTGCTGCGACGTCCCCTTGCTGTGCTGCGACCTGGGCCTGCTCCAGGAATGTTTGTGCCTCTGCCACTCGCAGGTGAAGAGCCTGCCAGCTCTCTGTCTGACATACTGTTTGTTCTAAAATGTACAGACACTGTTTGATGAAGATATCTGTATATGATAAATACACACCCTGTATTTGACTCCAAATGAACCAACTAAGAAGCTTGGTTAACCCTTGGATATAAATTGCGCTCCACAAATGGGCAGGAAAAATTGACTTGTATGTGCCATTTAAAAACTCTGTGTATTTTACTGAATATAAAAGCACAAACAGGCTTAATTAACCTTCGGATATGAATTATGCTACAGAATTTCTTCTGTGGCGGTGAAAAACAAAGTTTTTACTGAGTACAACTGCAGAAAAATACTTAGTTAAACCTTGGATGTAAATTGCGCAAAAGAATTGAGCAGCCAAAAACTACCAGCTTTGTAGCGTGTTACAATGGCGTGTATTTTACGCTACACAACAAGAGAAAAACTTGTAATTAACCTTCGCTTGTGAATTATGCTACAGGAAAAATGTATTTTTGGCGGTGAAATAAACGGTTTCTTTTAATCACCACAGCAGCAAAACAACGCTTAATTAACCCCTGGATGTAAATTGCGCAAAAGAATTGAGCAGCCAAAAATGAAGTGGTATTTGTATTGTAAAAACACTGTTTCTTTAAATGAATACAACAGGAACAGGCTTAGATCAGTCTTGGATATTCAATGTGCTGTGAGCAGATAGCATTAAAATGTATATGCAGCTGCACTGGATGCACACTGGACTTCAGATCTAAGACCCCACACAATCAGAAATAGAATGTTAAAAGAAGCAGTCTCTGAGACAAGCTGAGACACCCCCAAAAAATCGCTGTATAAAAATCAGTTCTTTAGTATCAGCTATCATAAGCAGCCGCGGCAGCACCTTCCCTACTCAGTACAGTGAGAGCGGTATGAGCTCCCAGCGTTGCACCCGGACTTATATAGTGCGGTGACGTCACAGAATCCCGCCGGTCTCTGATTGGCTTCATCTCTGCACATGTCATGTAGGCTATTCCCCTTTTCCTCCCAGAGTTCTTTGCCCCATGTAACGCCATGTGCTCACAGCCATTTTATCAATCAAAAGCACACTTCGTTCACGCGAAGTACCCCAAAGTTCGACTTCGTTCCGAACCGAAGTTTTCCTGAAATTCGAAACGAATTCCACTTCATTAGAATCTCTACTCTCACACCTGTCCCAAATGCCATTCTCCTCACACTGATCTTTCACACTGTCTTTGGTCATGCCCCCAAATTAGGTCCTTTTGGACCCAGATTCGCTCATTTGTAACCACACATTCACTCCATTACTGCCCTGACTTTCCTGAATGGTGTATCTTTGGCCTCCTTCCTCCCGAGTCCCCCAGCCTCTTTAGTCCTCAAAAGAAATATTATATTATATATCAGCAGCAGCGAGAAAATCCATTCTGCACTGCTGGTTCCACCCATCCTCCCCCCCCCCCCCCTCAAAGCCCTCTCCACCCGGATGGACTGGGTGGAAACCTCCCTCTATAAAGAACAGAAAGGAAAACAATTCTATCAACTATGGGGGTAACGAAAAAAAAAAATTATTAATTCAATAAATTCATTTTTATTTCTTTATTTTCGTTACGCCCATACTATTGATCATTGGCTAACGAAATTAAATAAAAATGAATGTATTGAATATTTTTTTTTTTTCGTTACCCCCATATTATAGTTCATTTTATATACACATCGGCACAACTTCATGAGTCTTATCATTTGATTTCTGGCATGTATAGTTATATTATAGATTGCATTAGAAAACTCATAAGAGCGTCGCTCGCTCTCCCATTGGCCAAAATAACCGCTCCTCTTTTAACTTAGCCAATCACAAACAGAGCTCGCTCTGCATTTCTTTTCCCCATAGAACTCTATGAGATAAGTAGCTCACCCGCTGATTGGCTAAGCAGGACGAAACCCTCTTCCCCCCCAACCAATCACAGTACTAGAATATTTCCCATAGACAGTAATAACTTTGAGGGCGCCCTTCCATCGCGGCCTTCTTGCTCCACTCAAAATAGACGCAATACATATGATTGGTGGATTCATATCTGCCGCCTGGGCTCAAGCAATCAGCTCTTTTCTGCCTTTTTTTACTGTATTTTGAACTGTCCCGCCTTTTCATGTGATTGGTCAATACTACTCCGTAGGTTATAATGGTTCACTGTCGCTCCTATTCTGATTGGCTGCTTTATGCAGACCAATGAGAAGAGCTTACAGATTTTGAATTACTGTATTTCCCAGCAATTTACAATATCCCAATTCCTGATGTAGCGCCGGTCTCGGCGACAAACGCGTTGTTCGGGATTTGATTGATTTAGGTCTATAGAAGGTTTCAGCTCTTTTTCAGATAATGTTTGACAACTAATAAAAATAATTTTTTTAATCATACTCCATGCCGCACGGCGCTGAGAGCCGAGATTTCATTGCCCCGATCTCTCCATTGACTACAATGGGACAAAGTAGCTCGCACTCTTGATTGGCCGGGATTGCCAAGCCCCCGCTAGTTCAACCAATCAGCTCTTTTCTGCCTTTTTACTGTATTTTGAACTGTCCCGCCTTGTCTTTTGATTGGTCAATACTTCCCATAGGTTAGAATGGTTCACTGTCGTTCCTATTCTGATTGGTTGGTTTATGCTGACCAATGAGAAGAGCTTACAGAATTTGAATGACTAATTCCTGGCAATTTCCAAGATCCTAATTCCTGATGTAGCGCCGTTCTTGATTTTTGGAAAGTGATTTTATTTATGTTTTTTTTTTGAAGGTTTGAGCTTTTTTTCTGATAATGTTTTACATGTAATAAAAATGATTTTTGGAATCATACTCCATGCCTCACGGAGCTGAGAGCTGAGATGCATTTCTTTTGCGATCTTCTATAGGTTTCCTCTCATGTTTTGTTCTTGCTTCACTTCGCCTCTTCCGGCTCATTTAGACAAACTTCAACTAGGTATGCCTTTCGGAGCTGGCGAGCGCTGTAATGCGCTGCACTTTGCCAACCTGCGATCATACATGCCTCGGAGTATTCAAAAGTGCCGCGTCGCGCCCCAGAACGCCCACACTGCACCCATTGCACGCCCCTTCATGTTAGGCGCAGCCGAAAGTGGCGAAGGCTGCACCTAACATCGCATCCATGCGTCCGACAGGGGATTCGGATCGGTGAGGCACCGTTTTCGCCAGAAAAGAGGCGCAACTCCCGATCATACATGTCGCCCAGTGTTTTTAAACGGCACATACAAGCAAATTTTTCCTGGCCATTTGTGGAGCGCAATTTATATCCAAGGGTTAACCAAGTTTGTTAGTGGGTTCGTTTGAAGTCAAATAAAGGGTGTGTATTTATCATATACAGATATCTTCATTAAACACAGTCTGTACATTTTAGAACAAACAGTATGTCAGACAGAGAGGTTGCAGGCTCTTCACATGCGAGTGGCAGTGGCACAAACATTCCTGGAGCAGGCCCAGGTCGCAGCACAGGAAAGGGACGTCACAGCAGGGGTCACTTGGTGAGGCCAGAACTGCTGGTGTCATCTAACGGCCGTGTGTTGACCAGCAACCCAAGGGTTCTTGATTGGTTGACTAGGTCATCCACTTCCTCCCAGATGACATCTGACCACCCCAGCCAAGAGTCGGTGGGAACGTCAGACACAACCCTTAGTTTGCATGGCCCGAGAGCGGGTCAGCGGCCCTCACCTGTCCTCAACCCGCCTCTGTCCCATCCGGTTCCCTCAGCCAGAGATCTACTATGTGGTCAGTGCCACTATACAGCGAGGATGAACAATTTGAGGAGGACAGTCAGCAGCTACTTGGCAGCGAAGAAATGGGGCCAATAACCCCTGCTTCTTGCAGTAGGCGGCAAAGTATAGATGTGGAGAGTGGCATGGGAGGTCATGTTGTGAGGGGTCAGCTTCTGCATACCAAGACCGGTGAGGAGGACAGCAGTAAAGATGAAACAATATTCGATGATAATGTAGCCGACCGCACTTGGGAGCCGGGTAAAGCAAGAGCTTCATCATCGTCAGGAGAGGGCGTCAGCTTGTGCGTCAGGCAGCGGCGCAGCCAGCAAGTGGGTTGTGTGGCCGTGAGTCAGCAGGATAGCAGCAGTGCGAGGTCAGGAGCCAAGCGGCCATGGGGTAGAAAACCCGCTTTGCAGGTCCAAGAAAGTAGCGACACAGGGGCTCAGCGAGGCAGCGGCGGCAGTAGTCACTCAGTGTGGAGCGTTGGCGGTAAAATCAGCTACTCGGCGGTGTGGCAGTTCTTTGCTAAGACACCGGAAGAGCCGAATATGGGTATATGTAGAATCTGTGGGCAGAAAGTGAAGCGTGGCCAGGGAGCTAACGTTGGCACCACGGCCCTGAGTCAACACATGCAGCGTCACAATTCGGTGGCCTGGGAGAAACGTGGCTCAGATGTGGGGGTCCATCCTGCCGCCGCCGTAGCAGCAGCGCCCAGTGGCACGCATGCCATTGCAGCCAGTCAAGGCTCCACCACCTCTGCAGAAGGGAGCTGTTCCTCTCTGCCATCATCTCCCAGTCCAGACGCTCCTGCTCCTCGTTACTGATGGCGCCAGCAGTCGTTCAATGAGGCGATTGCAAAGAGACAACAGTATGCGTCCAACCATCTTAAGGTGCAGAGCTGACCGTGCTCCTGTCCAAGTTGTTGGTACTGCACTCCCTCCCTTTTCAAATGGTGGACTCTGCACCGTTCAGAGAATTAATGGCCTTTGCCGAGCCGAGGTGGAGAGTTCCAAGCCGTAATTTCTTTTTCAAAAAGGCAGGACCAGCCCTTCACAAATATGTAGAACAGAAGGTGGGCCAGTCCTTGAGCTTATCGGTTTGTTCCAAGGTGCACGGCAGTGCGGACGTGTGGAGCTGTAACTACGGTCAGGGCCAGTACATGTCCTTTACGGCCCACTGGGTGAATGTGCTTCCTGCCCAGGCACACCAGCAACTTGGACAGGAGACGCCGCTTTCTCCTCCACGTTGTCAAACTGCTGCTCCTGCGCCAATGTCGCCTCCTCCTCCACCACCACCATCTCAGCCTCCACAAGTACTGCTCCATCATACCACATGTGTAGGGCACAGCGGTGTCATGCAGTTCTACACCCGGCTTGCCTCGGCGAACGAAGTCACACAGGGGAGGAAAAGCTCCGCATCATGTAGCAAGAAATCGATGTGTGGCTTACTCCGCGCCAACTGCAAATCGGAACCATGGTGACGGACAATGGGAGGAACAAGGTGTCCGCGCTGCACCGAGGAAGGATGGTCCATGCGCCCTGCATGGCGCATGTGTTCAATCTGGTTGAGAAAAGTTTCCTGAAGTCTTCCACCGATCTTCAGAAGATTCTGAAAATGGCCAGGAGACTGTGCATGCACTTCATCCATTCCTACAAAGCCAGAAACACCCTCCTCGAGTTGCAGCGGCAGAACTGCCTCCCCCAACACACGCTGATATGCGATAGTTCCACCCATTAGAATTCCAGCCTGCACATGTTGGACCGACTGTATGAACAGAGAAGGGCCATTAATGATTTTTTGATGAACCAGGCGGACAGGATACTCCCCTGTGTTAACTTTGAGGTCAGCCAGTGGCAGCTCATGCGTGACACCCTTCCATTTGTTGAGGCCATTCGAGAAAGCCACTTATTTGTCAGTCGCCAGGACACGGGATGAATAACGTCATTCCACTGCTTCATGTCCTGGAACAGTTTGCTGAAAAACCCTGTCTGGGCGGGGGAAACCTGGAGACGGGGCGACTACATCCGCGGCCACATGAGTCCAGTGGGGACGGAACTGGAGGAGGACATTGGAGCAGAAGCATTTTCTGGTGAAATGAGTGTTTTTTCTACCCAGGTGACAGGGGGGAGGAGCGGGAGCAGCTAAAGGAGGAAGAGGGAGATGAGGAAACGAGGAAAGATGACCCCAAGCACCGTGGCAGTATACAGTGGAGATGGAGGCAGGGAGTTCCCTGGGAGTCACTTGTGCAGGTGGCCTGCAGCATGCTGATTTGCCTGACTAGTGACAGCCGAATAGTCAGCATCTGGCAGGGGGGATGACTTCTGGCTTCCCACCCTATTGGAACCTCGCTACTGGTCCAAAAAAGGGGAGCCTTTTTTCCCAGCTCCCTGAGAGGGAAGACAAACACAAATATAATAGAGAAAACCTCCGTAGTCAGTTGGCTGCTGCCTATGTGCGGCATCGTCCCTCCTCTGACAGGTCTGACCGGGTTCCTCACGCTCACGTTTCTACTGCTGCAGCTGCTGTGGGAAAGTGGGGGGGGGGTAGGAGCAGTACCAGCACCATCATCAGCAACCCAATGCTGGAGTCACTGATGAGCAGCTTCCTTCACCCGCCTAGTGAGGAGGGCACTAGCCAGCAGCAGCAGGACCTGAAGCAGTCCAACAGATGGTGGCCTACTTGGACAGCACTCTGCCACCCCAGTTAGAAGATCCACTGGGCTACGGGCAGGCGAAATTGGATGTGTGGCCGCAACTTGCCGAGTTTGCAGTGGAGAAGCTGTCCTGCCCGGCCAGTAGTGTGGCATCAGAGCGGGTGTCCAGTGCTGCGGGGGCCATCGTTACCCCAAGGAGAACCCGCTTGTCTATGGGAAATGTGGAACGACTGACCTTTGTCAAGATGAATCAGGCCCGGGAAACGGCCCGGATTTCCACACACCCAAAGCCTTAGGCGGGCAGGCTACATCAGCCATGCGGCCCCAAACCCAAACCTTTTTGAGAAAAGATTGGGTTCAAACTACTTCCTCCCCCACTATTCCCCGATGCCCAAAATCTTTCCCGCCATTTTTCTGGTTTCCCAAAATCTTTTAACCCGAGACTGGTATTGCCACCCCCTTCCACACTCTGTCCCCCTTGTGCCACTTTTAAAGACCTCATGCTGCTTGCCCGAGGCCCCCCTCCACACCCCGTCATTTTTGCCAGGGCCCCCTGCCCCCCTGCTGCTGATGTTTTTCCCTACCCCTGACCTCCACACTGTGTTTAATGTGCCACTCTGTGGGCCCCCACTCCTTTTTTTTGCCACCCCCCAGAATGTTCATTGTGCCCCCTGTTGACCCATGCTGCTTCGGAAAACCCCCCACACCCGTTGGGCTTTTGCCCTGTTGAACCCCAAGCCCGCTGCTCCTGCCCTGAACCTCCCCCCTGGGTCAATTTTGGGCCCCCGTTTCCTACTCCTGTTTTTGGGCCCCCTTCCCCAAATCTTTGTTCCACTCCCCCTGACCCAAAGCTTGTGGCGGGTGCTGCGCTTGAGGGGGCCCCTCTGTTTGGCCCCACCCGAAAATTTTCCCCCTGAGCCCCCCAGCTTGTTTTTTTCCCGCTGGCACTGCGATAATTTTTAACAGGCTACATTCCCGCTTCAGTTTTTGTGTCGTTTTTTCCCTTTAATGCCCGGGGGAAATTTTATAGGAAAAATTTTCAAAAGAGCGGGCCAAAGATAAGGTTGTCATAAAAAACACAAACTTTGTAGGGAAGACCAAACCCCAAGCTCCCTCTGCTTTTTTAAAGCATGGCACAACATTCTACAGCACCCTACGGGCTTGTGTACCCTGGAAAAGCTGTTTTTTTACCCAATTTTTCCCAAAGTATTCGGACCAAAACAAATTTTGTGGGAAAATTTTTTGGGGTGGGAAGCCCGGCAAACCGAATTTTTGGAAATTCGCCCATCTTAGCCGGACCCCTTAGAGGACAAAAAAAAAAAAATTTGAAAACAAAGCAAAAAAGAAAAAAATCGTTGTCAATGCCAACGCGGGGGGGTGTAAAAAATTTTTATTTTTAACCCTGATAAGGCCCAAAATTTCTTGGAGTTGGCCCCACATGTATGCAAATCTTTTTTGGAATCCTCAGGGAAATGTGCAATCAACTCTTCCATACGATGAGTAGACTCAACTTCTTCTCGCCATTCCATTATTGAGGGAGGGATAGTCTGAGTCCAAAGACACAGGATCACAGTTTTTGTTGCCTGGGAAAGGTGTCTATTTAGGGATTTTTTTTATAGTGGATTGGGGAATTAAGAAAATAAAAAAAGTACAGCTTCCCCTGAATCGGAAATATATGCCCCCCGTCAATCAAAGGACTATGGAGGACTTTTTTCCCAAATTTCAAAAATCATGCAACCCCCCCCAATGTGGGGGCATAGTCCCAACTTCAGTGTTACGCCAACAGGTTTGGGACATGGGATAAACCCCCGTTTTGAATCAAACCCAAAATGCTTTTTCCCTGTTGAATCTTAAACTTTTTTCCCGTGCTTTAAGGCTAAAAACTGTTTTGGTGTAAGAAAGAAAAACTTTCTCCATTGTTCCACTGTGAATGTTTTCTGGAGTTCCTTCTCCCAAGCCTCACAGTATGGGGTATAAGCTTGATTACTAGGGGAAATAAGTCCCTAGTAGATCAATGAGACTAGTTGTCTAGGTAAAAGAGTTTTTTCCCCAACATGTTTCAAAAGGGGTGCCGAATTGTCCATTTTTTTTTTATGGGAGAAAATAAAAAAAGTACCGGAGTTGAAGATATTCAAAATGGTGCCTGGCGGAGGGAGGACAACCCTTTATAATATCCACTAGGGGAAGTAATTCTCCTTTTTTTGTGGACATGTGCTGCCAAAATAGGACTATACTTAGGACTTCCCAAGAAAGAATTTGAGAAATTTTTTGAAAAGGAAAAATTTATTGTTGAGATGGTAGACAAAGGACCATTCAAATCTAATAAAGATTCCGAGAGTCTGAATTTGCATAATAACGGGGTTTTTTGGGGGGGTTAAAATAGGGTTTTAGGGCGGGGATCTTGGGTCCAGGGAGGAACAGTTTTTAAAAACAGATTGTCTGGCAATGTAACCCAAAACAGTGAGTATGTTTTTTTATGTGTTATACATTGTTGTCTAGTATATTTTGGTTATGTATATGTGGTTACTGTGTGTTGTTAAAATGGTTGTATATGTGATGTATGCATGTCTGGTGTATGTATATGTGTGTTATCATGTGTGTATGTTATGTGGTATATGTTATGTGTTGGTTTCATGTGTGTGTATTTCATTGCATGTATGTATAGGTTGTTAATGGTTTTTGTATGTGGTTTTTTGTGTATATTTTTTTGTCTATGTAATGTTGTAGGTATAGTGTGCAGGTTACATGTTGTGTATGTATCGGAAAAAGGCCAAAACCAAACCCCCCTTACATTCCTGTGGCCCTGTTTTTTTCCTAAACAATTTAAAAGAACCCGAAGTTCCCCGGGTTTAAGTTGAAAAAACGGACCCTTTTTGCCCCCCCACCCCCCCTAACCCTTCCTACTCCCCAAACCCCTCCTCCCCTGCAATTCACTGTTACCCGCCCCCAATGTAAACATTTATATGCAACTGTCCCCAGTGATAACCCCCCTTCCCCTTTCCCCCGCCCACCTGCAACCACCCCCCAGCCCCGCAAACCCCTATACCCTTTTTTCAAAAGCATCTGGGACCTTTTTATGTACCCTCCATTTTATCTATAGCCCCCCATTTTGGGCTTTCGTGTTTAAGGAGAGGAAGACGGGGGGAGACAAATTGCCATTAGCTACCCGGGGGCCAGGACTCACTTTTGCAACCCCAAAAAAAAAGGGTCCAGTATTTTTCCCCAGGAACCCCCCTGCTCCCCGGAGAGGACCCCAATTTTCAGGAACAAACCCCCTTTACTTCCCCCTTTGGGGGTACCCCCGACCCCCCAGGTTTCCCAAATCAAAAACCTGACAAACCGTCAAACCCCTTGGTCAAACTAATCGTTTAAAAAAAAAAGGGTGGGAAAATTTTTGGGGACCCCCCCCAAAAAATGAATCCAAAAATTAACCCCGAGTTTGGAAGGGCCCCCTTACCTCAATTTTTGGGGCACCCCCAAAAAAACCCCCCAACCCCCCTTTTTTGTGGGGGGAAAATTTTTTTCAGGATATTTTGGGCCCGTTGGTCAAAACCTGCCCAAATGGCCCCCCCTCTGGGATCGTGGTGGCCCTAGCGACAAAATTGTTCAATTTCGGGGGTAGAGAGATACAGGAAGCCCGTTATGACTTCCCGTTTACGTTTGGTGGTTTCCTTTTCTATGTCCAGTGTATCGTCATCAAGCAGGCAGATTAAAAATGTGAAAATTTCCCTTTTCCTTGCTATTGGACCTGTTTTAAAAATAAAAGTATCCCCTGACCCAAATTTTGGGGGAAACTGCCCGGGAAAAAAAATATACATAAACCCACTTGAAAAGGGCCCCAAAGGGGGAAACAAGTTTTCTCGTTGTCCATACCCCTTTATTTCTTCTTGAAACTCTGCGTTCCCCAAAAATGGCATGTGTACAGGCCTTTTTTTACTGCAAATCTTGGCACAAGCCCCAAATTTCCCCCCGTACCGAAATACGGATAGCGGTATAAAAGGAAAACCCATGGCCCAAAGTCTGAAGACTACATGGCTCTCCCCCTTTCTCAAAACCCCTAACTCCCCCCAGGACAAAAAACAAACCCCTTTCTCGGAGTATAACCTCAGTTTCCCTTGCAAAAAATTCAAACCCCCATTCCCTCCACCCCCCAGAAAACCCGTCTCATTTGGGGCTTTTCCCCCCACTTCGGGAAACACCCCCACCCTCCCCAAAACCTCCTCACCCAAGGATTCTTTTTTTCTGCCCCCTTCTACCTTTTCAAACCATAGCGCCCTTGCCCCAAAACCCCAGGAAACAACCCCAATTTTTAGTGCCTTTTACACCCGGAAAAAAGTCCCAAAATCTCGACCCCAAAACCAGACCCCGAAAAAAAACCCCTTCGGGGATTTTATCGTTTGGGTTTAGCCAGTTTCAAAAAGAATTTTTCTGGCCCCCTTTGGGAAAGAAAATTTTTCCCCTGTTGCCAGCATCGGGCTGGGGATTACTTTTGGCCTAAACTTTAAAAATTTGTTACAGAAAACACTGTTGAGGACATCCCGTACTTATATCTGGGGGGGGCAGTTCTTTTTTTTAAACCCCCTTTTTTTAATTTTTTTTTTTTTTTTGGGCAAAGGATCGCCTTTGGCCGGAAACCCCAGTGAATATCTTCAATTTACTTTAGAGGGCCAAATGAATGGGGGGAAATTTTTATCACGGATGTCTGCCTTTTTCCCGGCCCCATGATTTGATTGAACACTAAAGGGTCACAAATACCCTTTTTTTAACGGGTTTTTTTATAGAAACTCCTTAAACCCCTTTGGGCCCCCTTTAAACTATTCCCGGGAGAATAGCAGAGCTATCCGGAAAAATCAAATTTTTCCCATTATAAAAAGGAAAGTGTTCTTTGATGGCCAAGGGTGATTCATCCCAAACAGTTTTAAAAAAGGTTTTAATGTTTACCCTTTTTTCAAAAAGCCCACAGGGGCCTATAAGCTCAAAGGGAGACCCAAAATTTTCTCTACAATTTAACCCCAAAGCAAGTTTTCTTTTCCCAGTATCAAAATTTCAGACTCCCATCGAGATAAACGGTTTTGCAATCTTTCCCCGAGCGATCACCCCTTTGGGGCAAAGGCCCCCAATCAGGAAAAAACTTTTTTTATGCAACCCATTCCGGAAAATATCATGGGCCGGGGCCGCGTAAAGGGTCATGATGACAAAAGGAATTTTCTGCTACCAATGGACGCAAAATTTCCGAATACCTTTTCAAGCATTTTAACATAATTTTTAAACCCCAGTTCCCCGTTTTTGGGCTTCAACCCCAGGATTTAAACCCCAAAAAACACAACGCCAGACCTCCCGTTTCCCACCCTTTTTTTAAAACCATTCATTGGACCTAAGTTACCAAACCCTTTAAACCTTTTCAAATACCAAAAAGCATATCCTTAAAATGGGTTTTTATCCACCTTTCCAACCAAGACACCTCCTTTCTTTCCCCAAACCATGGTTCCGGCAAACCTTTGGTCTTCCGTTTTTTTCAATGCCCCTTTGGAAAAACCCCTGTCAATTCTGAACCCCGTGTTGACAGTCAATCTTCAAAAAAATGGCCCCAACTTCCTTTCTTTTAACACGGGGCAGCCAGATGGTTCTGAAAAAATTTTTGGGAAATTTCCCCCGGACGTATACTTTTCCCGACTAAAAGTATGCTTTGGGAAAAGGGAAATTTACGACCAAATCAGACTCGAGCCCTACCCTGTGCAATTTTGGGCTCCCCGTTAGACTACTTATCTCCTTTCTTACCGATAATCCTTTGAAGCTGATCTTCTAAAAAGATGAAAATTTCTACTATAGATTGTTCTTCTTGGGTTTTATTTGGACTACAATTTCTCCAAATTTTACATGAAACTCTACAAGCTTTTTCCTGTGCTTCGCATGTTTTTCCACTTTAAACAATTTCCCCCTGAACTTTTGAACCCAAATTCCTCCTAAGTTTGGTCTAAAGGTCCTGATGATGTCGGCATCCTTCCAGTCTCACCTGTACAGGTCTTTTGAAAGAGGGTGTTTACCCTGCCTCGCTTGCCTCAATATCCCTTTAAGCTTGATCAAAAAAACAATCTCTGGAGTCCAAATCAGAAAAATTCCCTGGATAATGGGGTACTCATCCCTGCAATTCTCCTGCAAATACAACCTCGGTTCCCGGGTTCCCAAAGAAAGTTATCCCTGTTGAACCTCCAAAATACCGTTTGGTTCAGGACTCAGGAGCAGTCATTGCTGTCACGGATTATGAGAAATCTGTGGTCCCCAAAGCTCATGTTCTTCTCAGCCAAGTACCTTCTTCAGCTGCCTATTTTACAGTCTATGGTTTCTGCAATGTCTTCTTCAGTGTCCCATTACACAAGGACTGTCAATATCCTTTTGCTTTCACTTATCGTGGTACTCAGCCCACCTGGACGGGGGATGCTTCAAAAGGGGGAAAAGAACTAACCCAACCAGTTGACTCAAGCCCTGCAGGACATGTAGGATATTCTCTTGTGTGCACCTGATTTTCCAAATTGTCAATCAAGCTCTTTGAGTCTCCCTCAACATTTCGTGGAAATCCCTAAAGAAGCATTTATGCTATCTATCATACATGAAAAAACTTTGAGACTCTCGGTTCACATATTTTGATCAAAAAATATTTTAGCTGCCCCCCGACTTTCAAGTGATCTCAAATCGGGCAGTCCTACACTTGTTTCATTCAATAAACCATTCACGGCCTTCACTGGGTCAACCCACTCCTTTTATACAGAGAGAAAAAAATAAGAAAACACCCAACTTGCAAGCTGACTTCTTATGACAGCCGGGGGAAGTGGGGGGTGCAGAAACCCAAAATGGAAGCACCCCTTCCTTCCCATATGGGTTTTTAAAACAAGTACCAAGTTAACGTTGTTCTCCAAAAAAAACATTTCGAAAAAAGTAGCAAACCGGGGTCCCACTGGCGGGGGCTGCGCACACATGTAATTTACAGTACCACACAGAGCCGGCAGGGGTGGGGACACATTAAAAAATGCAAACAACCGGAACCCCTAAGAAAATGGCACTATTACTGGAAAATTTAAAACTTTTTGACTTTTTCGTTTTTCCCAATTTTTGATCAAAAAATATTTAAGCTGCCCACGACTTTCAACGTGATCTCAAAATGGGCAGTCCTACCATCCTTACCCCCAATACAAAACAAAATCACTTTCCAAATCCTAAATTTAAAAATTTGGATATTGGGAAATTTCCGGGAAATACGTAATTCAAATTTGGAAACCTATTTCATTGGTCGGCATAAAACCGGCCCAAACAGAATAGGAGCGACAGTGAACCATTAAAAATATGGGGAAGGATTGACCAATCAGAATCCCCGGGGGGACATTCAAAAACAGTAAAAAGGTGAAAAAAGCTGATTGGAGAGCTAGCGGGGGCTTGGTAGCTCGCCAATCAGAATAGGGAGCGCGAACCCATTAAAACCTATGGAGAACATTACCAATCAGAATAGGCGCAAAGACCCATTATCCCCATGGAAAGTTTAACCCAAACGAATCCCGGCGGGGCAGTTTTAAAAACAGTAAAAATGCAAAAAAAAGAGCTGGGCTGAGCTAGCGGGGGTCTGCTAGCTCAGCCAAATAGAGCGGAGCTTTTCTCCCTTTTGTCTATGGAGGATGGGCGCTTGAAATCTTGTGTCAGCGCGTGCGGCATAAAAGTATTAATTAAAAAAAATATTTTTATTAAATGAAAAATTGTCAGAAAAAAGGAGCCGCCCCCTTCTTTAAAATAAAGATTTAAAAAAACCCCCGAACAACGGTTTGTCCCCGAGACCGGCGCTACATAGGAAAATTTGCAATGGGAAGCCGGGAAATTACAGTAATTCAAAATTTTTTAAAGCTATTCTTTGGTCGGCTTAAACCACCAAATCAGATAGTAGCGAAATTTTTCCCCTTATAACCTATGGGGGGAGAATTGACCAAATCAGAATAGGAGGACAATGCCCCATTTTACCTATTGAGAAAAATTGCCAATCATATTCAAAGGCGGGACAGTTAAAATCAGTAAAAATTTGAAAAAGGGGCTTTTTGGTTGAAGGGGCGGGGGCTCGTCCAGCTTAGCCAACAGAGCGTAGCTACTTTCCATGGTTCAGGGGGGGAAAATAAATTCTGAGCGCGCTCGTGATTGGCCAAGTTAAAAGAGGCGCCGTTATTTGGCCAATGGGAGAAGAGGCGCCCCTTGGGTTTTCTAATGCTTTTAAAATAAAAATGTACACGGCCGAAATAAAATTATGACTACAAAAAAGGGCCCTGATGTGTATAAAAAATGAATAAAAATAGGGGGTAACGAAAAAAAATTTTAAATCAATAAAATCATTTTTTATTTCTTTATTTTCGTTGCCCCATATAGATCCTTGGCTAACAAAATAAAGAAATAAAATGTTTTTTTTTTTTTTTTATTGATTTAAAATTTTTTTTTCGTTACCCCCTATTATTATTCTTTTTTATATACCATCGGACTTTTTTTTCCAAGGGCTTATATCCGCTGTAGTAAAAGGGGCTCATAGTAACCCACGTAAATTGCCAATGTTTCTTCAATCAACAAAGAAAACCTGCCCCAGTTTTTCAACCCCCCCCGGCAAGTAACATGCTAGAATTTGTGAAATATGCAATATTGAAACCCCAGGAGGCTGATGCCAACACCAAGGAAGCATTTGGCAAACACTATACCCTCTCCGCGGACCCAGATTGAACACATTAAAATTACCCAAGAGGGGAAAGTACAAATGTTTAACGTGGAGGAATGTTCTCGGGATGGCCTGAAGTCTACCCCCCTACCAACCGTGAAGAACTTTGATGAGTTATATGCATTTTTGGGGACCCCTGGGGCTATTAAATCGGCCCAAGGATGCCTTCACTGCAGAAGAAACCCTGCTTTTGGAAACTAGGGGAGCGACCCCGGTCTGAACCCCCTTTTCCATCCCGATTCCGGGGGAAAAGTGGAAAAAAAGACGCCACTTAAAAAACAAATTTCTAAAGGCTGCAAATAAACATTTTTCCCCCTGGCCCAAAATCCTCCCTTGCACTTTTTCTGCATAAATCCCCCCAGACAGCCCAGGGTCTCACTCCTCGGGAAATTTTAGTTTCTCGGCCCCCGCCCAGTTAGGGGGTTTCACCATAGCGTTGGTGCGGGGAAATGTGCCTTGAAAATGTTAAAAATCTGTGTAATAAAATTAAAACTAATCCTTCTAGTGTTTCCTCCATTCCATTCCAGTATGATCAAAAGTACATCCGGGACTTTGTGTGGGTGGAACACGCGAGACCTCTGGACCCGATTTGAAAGTCTCTGGTGGAATTGGGGGCATGGGTGTCACTGTTGCCATGGCGCCCTTTGACAGCAGAAACGCGTGCACGATCGCCTCTTCAAAAGAAATCTAATGACCCCCTTTTTTTTCAAATCCTCATGGAAAAAATTTAAAAAAGTAAAAAAAGTAAAAAAAAAAAGTAAAAAAAAGAAAAACACAAACAAAAAATAAAATTTAAAACACATAACCCCCCTTTTCCCCTTTAAAAACCCAATGCCCAAAAAGATCAAAAATAAATAAAGTAACCCCCTATTTGGTATGCCCCCGTAAACAAAACCCCCCATAAATCTGTATGTTAATTAACCCCTTTTTGGTGAACGCGTAAAAAACAAAAAAAAAAAACATACAGAAATTCGTTTTTTTTGCTCCCGCAGCACTTTTAAAAGGGAAAAAAAAACATAAAAAATCTTTTTAAAAAGCCAAAATGGTCCAATTAAAAGTCCGTTCTCCGCAAAAAAAAAGTTCTTAACGTCTTGTTACGGAAAAATTTAAAAGTTAGGGCTCTCGAAGACAGCGATATAAATATTATTTAAAACAATAAAAACCTATTTTTTTTTAAAGTGCTTCCAAATTAAAAAAAAACTATATAAAAAAAAAGGGGTATCGCCGTAATCGTATCGAATGAGAGAAAAAGCAAGGGTCTGGATACTGAAACGGTAGTGCTGGGGAAAAATAAAAATAAAAAAAAATACTGGGATTGCAGTATTTTCTTCACCCGGGCCTTTCCCAAAAAAAACGGATTTAAAACGGATAAAAAAGGGTCTGGTCCCCCCAAAATGTTTAAAAAATTTAAAAAACGTCAACTCATCCCCGCAAAAAAACAACCCCTTTACACAGCTCCGTACACAAAAAAAAAATTTAAAAAATTTTATGGCTCTCAACTAGGGCGATGCAAAAACTGTTTTTCCATTTTGAAAAAAAAAGTGTTTTTTTGGGTGTAAAGCAAAAAACCCTAAAAAAAAAAAAAAAATTGGGAAAATCCCCTTGAAATTTCATATCGACCTTTGATTTAATACTACATGTCAGCTATACTGCAGGTGACCGCGGGAAAAAAATTTAAAAAAAAAAAAACCCACTACCGGGAATGCTGTTTTTTGTTCAAAATGCCTCACAAAAAACCTTAATAAAAAGTGATCAAAGGGGCATATGCCCCCCTTTAATGTCCCAAATAAAAACTTCAACTCACCCCAAACAAAAAACAAACCCCATAATCAGCTCCTTTTAAAACCAGAAAACAAAAACGTTTTTGGCAAACAAAACAGGGACAACAAAAAAACGAAATTTTTTTAAAAGGCCCTATTTCTATTTTTGAAAAAGGGTAAAAAAAAACAAAAAAAAAACTTAAAAAATTATACTTTGCAACTGTCCCCGCCCCCCCATAGTAAAGATATCCTGTCTTTTGATACTGCAGGGTAAACCGTTTTAAAAATTGAACCCCAAAAAAAAAAAGGGGAAACTGCGTTTTCCCCTAAATTTCATACCCCAAATGAAAAAAAAAAAAAACCTTTTAAAACACCTTTTGCACCCAAAAATGTACAATACACCCCAAAGATGAATCTATGAGGCGGGCTAAACCCCCAAAAATTGGGGTGATTTCTGGGGTTTCACTTTCCCGGGTTTTTTTTGGGGGCTTTGAAAATTGCGACATGGCCCCCCCAAAAACGGGCTTTCCCAAAAATTTCCAAAAAAAACACCTCCCTCCCTTATATGCCCTCCCCCATGCGCCCAAAAGCATTTTTACCCCCACTTGTGGGGAAATTGGGCCGAATTTGGATGAAATTGGTAACAAGGTTTTGGGGTTTGTTTTTTTTCCCGGGAAAGCCTTGTAAAAATTTAAATTTTTTCCACTAAAATTGCAAAATTATTGGAAAAAATTTTTTTTAAAAAATTTTCCCACGGGCCTAACGCTAAAAATTTTTTGTGACAAAACCTGGGGGGGGTCGATATCCCCTTCCCCTAAAACCCCTTTGGATATTTTCCTTAAGGGGTTTTTATTTTCCCAAATTTGGGGGAAATTTTTGGGGGAGTTTTTTAAATTTTTAGCACCTTAGGGTGTCCGAAAGACTGAAAGGGCCCCTAAATAAAAATGGGTAATGAAAATAAAAGAACCCAGAGCCCAAAGTGGGTTCTCCTCCTTTTTCTGGGGTTTTTTTGGGGGTTGAGCCAAATAATCCCACTAGGGCCACATAGGGGATACCCTCTGAAAACGGGCAGAATTTTGGGTAATCAATATAATTTGAATTTTCCCGATCACATTTACCGGTTTTTCTTTGTAATAATTTCATAAAATTTTAAAATCGCAAAAAAAGTAAAAATTTTTAAACTTCACTTCCACTTTTCTTTAATTCCCGTGAAACACCAAAAGGGTTTTTTAAACTTCCTAAATGCGGTTTTTAAAAACTTTAAGGGGTTTTAGTTTTTTTTAAATGAGGTCAAATTTTTGGGGGTATCTAACATAAGGTCAATCAAAAATCACGTTTTGAACTTTGGGCTTTGGGCCCTTAAAAAAAAGTGTCTTGGGAAATTTTGTTGAAAATTTTTAAAAATTTTTAATTTCAAATTTCTAACCCCCTAATTTTTGTAAAAAAAAAAAAAAGAAAATTTTTTAAAAAAATTTGGCCAAAACACAGCATAAAGGTAGACTAGTTTTAAAAAACTATTTTGAGTGGAATAACTATCTGTCTTACATGCAGAAAAATTTTTTAATTTTAAAATTGGTAAAAATTTTCAAAATTTTTTTACGAATTTTTTTATTTTTCCCCAAAAAAAACAAGCATTTTTTGGACCCAAAATTTCTTTTTACTATCTTAAAGTATAATGTGTCACGGGGGAAAAAAATCTCTGAAAACCATGGAAAGGTTTAAAGTGTCAAAAAGTTATTCCCCACATAAATTTACACATGACAGATTTAAAAAAAGGGGCTCTGTCAGAGAGGCCAAAAATGGTCCGGCGGTTAAAAGGGGGGAACGGAAACCGTTTTAAAGGGGTCCGCAAAACGGGTCTAACAATTGTCAGTGTGATTTAAAATTGTGTTGAATGGGAAAAAAACGATGCTGTTTTCCCCGGGGGGATCAGCGATGCGCTTTTTGGGAAAATTTTCCTGCGCTGCGCTTTTTTGGAAACCGCTTTAAGAATTGAAAAAAAGGGAATTCTTATTGCGGGTTTTCGCAAGTGAAAGCCCCTAGGAGATTAAAGCAGTCCCTTTTTTGGGAAATTGGTTTCCCAAAAACGCTCCAAAACTCCCGGTACGTAAAGCTGCGCTTTGTATCCCAAAAACGGATGCCAAAACGCAGTTGGGCCCCCGGCCCCGGGCGGGGGGGGTTCCCCAGGTGAAACGGGGCTGAAAAGCGGGACCGGCGCAGCTGCAGGGGGGGTAAAGGGGGGGGAGGGTGGGGCGGCGCGGGCGCAGATTAAACGGGGGGCCCGGCGGGGCCCGGTGAGCGGCCCGGGTGCAGATCAGGGGGGCCAGCGGGGGAAAGGGGAGCGGCGCGGGGGGCAGATCACGGGGGGCCGGCGGGGCAGGGAGGGCGCGGGCGCCGATTTGGGGGCCGGGGAGGCGGGAAAGGGCAGGGGCCCGGGGCCCGGCTTATTTGGGGGTATGAGCGGCTGGGGGCAACCGGGGACTTCCGGGTATACTTGGGGCTAAAAGTGAGCTGAAGGTTGGGGGATGAGATGACTGAGCTTTGGGGGTAAGAGATGAGGGTGAGTGGGGCTAAAGGCGGACTTGGGCTATGAGCCGGGGGGGAGCTGGGGCCCATGAGCTGAGCGGAGCGGGGTTTTTTAGCTGAGGGGGACTGGGGCTAAAGAAACCTTTAGTGAGCGGGGGTTGAGCGGGGCTGAGCTGGGGGTATGACCCGGGGCTGGGGGCCAAAGAGCTGAGTGGGGTAGAGGGTGAGCTGAGCTGGGGTATGAGCTAAGCGGAGCTGGGGTATGAGCTAAACGGAGCTGGGGGTATGGGAGCTGGAGGCCCGGGGGGGTGGGGGCTATGAGTGAGCGGGGCTGGGGCTAATTTAGCGGGGCTGGGGCTATAGCGGCAGCTGGGGCTTTTTTGACGGGGCTGGGGCTTTTGAGCGGAAACTGGGGCTTTAAAAGGGGGCTGGGGCCTTTGAGAGGAGGGTGGGGCTATGGGGAGGAGCTGGGGGGTATGGAAAGGGGCTGGGGCTTTGAGAGAGAGGGGAGTTTGATCCCCTCTCCTCTTCGAAAACGCAAACCGGAAAGCGGAAAGCGTAAAACGCCCGGGAAAAAACACTGAAAAAAGGATCCCAAATTTTAAAGTTTTCCAAAGCTTGTGTTTTGCGGGTCCGCTTTTTCCGGGTGCGCTTTTCAAGTGCCAAAAACATCCCCCCAAAAAAGGGTCCAAAAACCCCTGTTAACGCCCTAAGTGTCCCCCACGGGGAAAGGGGTAAGACTGTTTTTGTTTCCTTCATTTTGGCTGAATTTAAGCCCACGTTTATGTTGCTGTGTGTTTTGAGGCTGAAATAAACGCCTGAACGTTTAAACAGAGCTAAAGGACTGGTCCTTTGTTATCCTACCACCGAGCTGATCCCTTACAATTGGTGGAGGTATACAGTGGGCATCTCTGGCACTGGTTGTGCTGCAGACAACAGTGCATAGAACGTACAGCAGCGACATTTAAAGGGCCGGAAGCCTAAAGTTTGCTACTACTAACGGACACAGTTTTTGCCTGAAGAGACTGTGTGGCTGCTGTTTTTTGTTTTTTTGTTGTTTTTTTTGTTTGTACATAGTAATGTCCTGGGTTAAGGCTGCAACTGAGATCTCCACTACATCCGCCTCCATGGAGGAACTAATTAAACACCTAGTGCAAGCAAATGCACAGCAGCAGCAAGCCATGGATCAACAGCAGCAAACCATGGCTCAACAGCAGCAGACCCATAAAGAGGCTTTACAAGTGCAGCAGCAAGCCCATGCAGAAGCCATGCAGGCTCAGCAGGAAACCAACCGGTTGCTGATTGAACAGGTGACCCGGGAAAAGCCAGCACCTCCAGTGACTAGCAACGTACACAATGCCAGAAGGAGCATGAGGGAAGCGTTGCAAAAACTGACAATGGAGGAGGACGTCGAGCCTTACCTCACCGGGTTTGAGTGGTTGGCCAACCAAGAACAGCTACCACCAGGTCAATGGGCAGAGATCTTAGCCCCATTTCTAACCGGGGAACCCCGGAAGGCTTATTGTGACCTTGCCCTCCAGGATGCTAACGAGTATCCAAAGTTGAAAACAGAAATCCTGGCACGACTTGGGGTTACCATGGCGGTACAGGCCCAGCGGGTCCACCAATGGACTTATCGTACGGACAAGCCTACCAGATCCCAGATGTTTGATTTATTTCATCAGGTGCAAAAATGGCTACAGCCGGATGTATGCACCCCGGCTCAGATGGTGGACCGAGTAGTCATGGATAGATTCATACATTCCCTGCCCCGACCTATCCAGACCTGGGTGGCCCAAGGGGACCCGCAGTCAGTCGATAGCCTGGTGGGCTTGGTGGAGCGTTTTCACACTGCTGAGAACTCCAGAGGCCCTGCAGGGGTTCAAAAGTCCGCCTACTGGGGAAGCCCAAAAGACTCGGAGAAACCAGGACAGCAGAGTCTTCAGCTGAGTCGCCCTAAAGGCAGGGTGTTACCAGAAACCGGGAAGCAAGGGAGGCTCCGGGAGGTGGTTTGTTGGTGATGCCACTTGCCAGGAAATTAGTTCCCCTATCCCAGTGCCCCCATATCTGCGGTACCCTGGAGCTGCTCGACGGGGCGGAGTTCTTCGCTGTTTGCTCTAACCGCATGTGCGCGGTCCCCTAGACGGAGAAGGGCCCCCAGTTCTGCAACTGACGGTCAATGGGACTTTGGGTGTCAAGGACTAGTGTTGAGCGATTACGTTGGCTTGCGACTTCGATCGATAGTTCGATAGTCGGCCACCATCGTTATGGTTTTCGATAGTCGTTATCGATCATCTCCGATGACCATTAAAGTTATGGGAGAGCAACAACACCTTCATTCTTACACCCAAACAGAGGCTGGAGAAGCTGGAATTAACAGCCAGACAACAAGTCAAATGGATACCTGCTCACATCTTAGGCAAACCACTTAGGCTATAAAGCACCACAGGAAAAAAAGTCACCCACCATTCTACTTCCTGTCTTTGTACCAAAGCATGACCTTAAACCTGCATACACCACAAATTAAAAAGGGCAGAAGGCAGTATGAAAATGAACCATCATTTTACTTGAAACTGGTACATTGACTATACCTGTCTGGAATGCAGCATGATCCCCAAACCTGCATGACCCATCATTTAAAAAGCGACGGAAAAAGAAAAAAGGAGTCTTTCAAACCACCATTTTAGTTTCACGGGACATTGATCTTACCTGTCCTGCGGCCACAGCATGTAGCCCCCAAAACTGCATGACCCCAAATTTTAAAATAGTGCCTGGAAAATAGGTCGTCTGTCAAACCACCCATTTTAGTTTCACTAGACAATATGATATACCTGTCCTGGGCACAGCATGAGCCCCAAACCTGGCTTAACACCCAGATTTAAAAGTGCGGAAAAAGGAGTCTTTCAACCACCATTTTTAGTTTCACTGGACATGACTATATGTCCCTGGGCCAAGCATGTAGCCCCACCATAACCTGCATGACCCCCACATTTAAAAAGTGCCGTGAGGAAAAAAAGAGTCTTTCAACCACCATTTTAGTTTCACTGGACATTGGCTATAATACCTGTCTGGGCCACAGCATGAGCCCCAAACCTGCTCATGTCCCCCCACTTTAAAAATTGCCGGAAAAAAAGGAGTCTTTAATAACACCATTTTAGTTGAACTGGACATTGACTATACCTTGTCCTGGGAAACAGCATGAGCCCCATAACCAGATGACCCCCACATTTAAAAGTGCCGGACAAAAGGTGGTCTTTTCAACCTCCATTTTAGTTTCACTGTAATGGGAATCTCCCTGTCATGGGCCACGCAGCTGAGCCCCAAACCTGCATGACCTCCCACATTTAAAAAGTGCCAGAAAATAGGTACAAGATGGAGACTTTCAACCTTCATTTTAGTCTTCACTGGGACATGAATAACCTGGTCCTGGGCCCACCGCATGAGCCCCAAACCTGCGTGACCCCCACATTTAAAAGTGCCGGGAAAAAGGAGTCTTTCAACACTATTTTAATTTCACTGGACATTGACTATACTGTCCTGGGCCACAGCCTGAGCCCCAAACATGAATGACCCCCCTTTTTAAAAAGTGCCGGAAATAAGGAGGATAGTCTTTCAACCCACCATTTTAGTTTCACTGGACATTTGGACTATACCTGTCCTGGGCCACTGCATGAGGCCCCAACCTGCATGACCCCCACATTTAAAAAGGTGCCAGAAAAAAAAAGGAGTCTTTTAAACACATTTAGTTGATGGACATTGACTATTATGTCCTGGGCACAGATGGCCCCAACCTGGCATCGTACCCCCAACATTTAAAAAAGTGACGGGGAAAAAGGAGTCTTTCAACCACCATTTTTGTTTCACTGGACATTGATTATCCCTGTCCTGGGCCCACAGCCTTGAGGCCCCAAAACTGCCATGGACCCCCACATTTAAAATAGTGCCAGTTAAAAGGAAGTCTTTCAACCTATTCATTTTATGTTTCAATGGACATTGGACATACTGTCCTGGGCCACTGCATGAGCGCCTAACCTGCCATGACCCCCCACATATTAATATTGCCGGAAAAAGGTGTCTTTACAAACACCATTTTAGTTGAACTGGACATTGTCTATACCTGTCCTGGCCACAGCATGAGCCCCAAAAACCTGCATAACCCCCAGATTTAAAATGTGCCGGAAAAAGGAGTCTTTTCAACACTAATTTTAAGTTCACTGGACATTGACTATACCTGTCGGGCCACAGCATGAGCCCCAAACCGGCATGACCCCCACATTTAAAAAGTGGCCGGAAAAGGAGTCTTTCAACCAACCATTTTAGTTTCACTAGAACATTGACTATACCTGTCCTGGCCACCAGCATGAGCCCCAAACCTGCATAACCCCCAGATTTAAAAAGTGGCCATATGAAAAAAGGCGTCTTTTCAACCACCATTTTAGTTTCACTGGACATTGACATATACATGTTCCTGGGCCCACAGCTATGAGCCCACAAACCTGCATGACCCAACATTTAAAAAGTGCCGGAAAAAAAAATAAGAGTCTTTCAACCACCATTTTAGTGTCACTGACATTGACTTATAACTGTCCTGGGCCACCCAGATTTGAGCCCCAAACCTGCATGTACCCCCCCATTTAAAAAGTGCCGGAACAAAGGAGTCTTTATTATCCCCTTTTTAGTTTGAACTGGACATTGGTCTATATCCTGTCATGGGCCACAGCATGAGCCCCAAACCTGCATGACCCCCACTTTTTAAATGTGCGGGAAAAAAGGAGTCTTTGCTCCACCTTTTTAGTTTCAATGGACATTGAATATCCATGTCCTGGGCCACAGAATGAGCCCCAACCTGCATGACCCCACATTTAAAATACTAGTGCCAGAAAAAGGTGTCTTTCAACTTCATTTTTAGTTTTCAACTGGACATTGACTATACCCTGTAATGGGCAACCGCATGAGCCCCAAACCTGCCTGGACCCCCACATTTAAAATGTTGCCGGAAGGAAAAAGGAAGTCTTTCAAACACCTTTTAGTGAAACTGGACATTGACTATATACTGTCCAGGGCCACCAGCGATGAGCCCCAAACCGCATATAACCCAGATTTAAAATGTGCCGAAATTGGTGTACTTCATCACTATTTTAATTTCCACTGGACATTGACTATACCTGTTCCCGTTTTTTGGGCCACAGCTTGGAGCCCAAACCTGCATGACCCCACATTTAAAAAGTGGCCGGAAAAAAAGGGTCTTTCAACCACCATTTTAGTTTCACTTGACCATGGACTATTACCTGTTCATGGGCCACTTGCAGGACCCAGGGCCGGGAGTTTTTTTTATTATATTTTAGGGTTTTGGTGCGGTGATAGCCACAGGCTGGCAGTCCGTCATCTATTTTAACCAAGGCAGGTTTAAAATGACCTGATGGGAAGCAGCAACTGAAAAACTGTCGTGCTGGAAGCAGAGTCGCGGAAGCGGAAGGTTGTGAACTCCAGCCCTTTCCTCAGTACACAGTCATATACCTGGGTGCGCTTGCACCCCTCCGGTCGATGGTTGTGTGGGACCAATTGAGCTTCACTTGGGAAATACTGGTGGTTAACGCTCCTGTTACACCAAGGTATGTCCCTGTATCTTGGCATATTCTTTTTCTATTTAACTAAAACTGCTGGAGGAAAATGGTCTCAGTACTTCTGTTCTCTGTCCGTGCTCCATACATTACATGTTCCTTGAATATAACATACATATGGTCAAGTTTTCCTGTACCTACCCTTGTATATTTCAGAGGTATTTTTTTAACCAGCTATTTTGTAACATGAGCAAAGTTTTTTAGTACTTTAATTCTAGAGAAAAACACCACTTTTAAATCGGATGATCCCACCATGTCTTTTGTTTCTTCTTTTTTAATTGTATTAAAAATGGGTTTGTCTCAATAAAGGGATATTGATAGCTTTGTTAAAAATCTTGCAACAAAAACAAGTCTTTTTGCAATGTGTGGACCATTAAACAAGTGTCATACCTATTCCTGTTTCTGACAGCCACCTATAACCCTTGAGGCCAGCTCCTTTACTCATTGTGAAGAACAAATGTTGTTAGAATCAACATTTTTTAGAATAGGTCCTGTTGTATAGATGCATGTCACAGCAAAATGCCACAAATATTCTAAGCATGATCCCTTTGAGCCACTTTGGACAATTGTGAAAGAACAAATGTCTGTTAGAAACAAAATTTTTTAGGAATAGGACCTGTGAGATATAGCTGCATGTCACAGCAATTGCTCCATAAAAATTCCAAAGCATGACCCTTGAGCACTTTGGACACTTGTGAAGAAACTAAATGTCATGTTAGAAACAACATTTTTTAGATAGGACCGGTAGTATAGCTGATGTCACTGCAAAATGCCCCCAACATTTAAAACATGACCATGAGCCACTTTTGACAATTGTGATACAATGTCTATTAGAAACAACATTTTTAGTATAGGACCTGTTGTTATTGCTGCATTTCAAAGCAGCATGACCCATAAAATTATAAAAATGACTTCTCAGCCACTTGTGAAAAATTGTGAAGGAGAAAATGCCACTTAGACAGACCACATTTCTGTTCCAAAGGACCATGATTATTGCTGTATCCACAGCAACATGACCCAAAAAATTATAAAATATGACTTCTTAGCCACTGTTAAAAATTTGTGAGGGAGAAATGCCATTAGAATCTCTATCCCCCACATTTCTGTTCCAAAGGACCATGATTATAGCTTTATCTCACAGCTACATGAACCCCAAAAAAATTATAAAATATGACTTCTCAGCACTGTTAAAAATTAGTGCATGGAGAAATTGCCACTTAGAAGCCCACAGTTTCTGTTCCAAGGACAAGATTATTGCTGTATCTCACAGCACATGACCCCAAAAATTATAAATTCTGACTTCTCCAGCCTCTGTTAAAAATTGTGAGGGCAATGACCCCAATACATTGACAATGTGAAAAGTTCTAAAGATGAGGGAGTAAATGGATTATGGTTTTGTCATGAAACACTTGGTGTCTTTTAGTCTCCATCACAGCCAATACCCAGCAAAAATGAATTTGGGAATTGTGATTAAAAATTGCAGTAAGAAAATGATCATTTTAAAAATAAGTTTTCTCAAGAGGACCAGTTCTGTTTGGCAGAGAATGTGATGTGGACCAGCAACTATCGGTGACCTCGGCAATTGGGGGCCACAAATAAATCATCAGAGATCCATGCCTGATTCATCTTGATGAAAGTCAAACGATCCACATTATCTGTGGATAAGCGGTTTGCGTTTGTCTGTAATGACTCCTCGGCTGTGCTGAAGGGTCCCGCTTCAGATATGACGCTGGCTGCTGGGCAGGACACACACCTATATGGCGTGCGAGCCAGCCTAGGGCACCATTCGTCCTTTTTGGAACCAGAAGTCTATTGGGTCCGGAAAAACACATAACAAAAAACATCGGTTGTTGAGGAGCAGATAGTCGTGCACCATGTTCTTAAGATTGGTCTCCTGGGTGTTGGTTGTTGGCTTGCATTTGCATGCAGTTGTTGAGGTGGTTAAATAAAGATTGCCAGAGGTCACCATTAGGCTTATGCCACACTTGCCTGCTGCTTTGCCGCTGCTGCACGCTGTGGCTCTTGGACTCTAATGCTGTCAAGTCGTGGCGCTGTTCAAATGTGACATTTGAAGAACGTGAAGGCAGACGAAACAGATTTCTCCAGTTGATCAATCAGCAACGTCTCCATTTCCTTCATTTTACTCTCTTTTTTGGAGGTGGGTTGGAGGAAAGAGTGATGAGATTTTGTTTCTGTAACCGGGGATCCAGGACGGGTGGCCACCCAGTAACTGTTGTTCATTTTGATGGCCTTTAATGCGAGGAATAATGTTGGAGGAAATGGATCATCCAAGCACTCAATGTCAGAGAAGGAGCATTGAGTTCTAAGCTCGGGTTGAGGGGCACTAGCAAACTCATCTTCCTCATCTGCATCAAATTTCACACCAACCTCTTTCCAATGCAGGAACGTGGTGTCTAGGAATACCTCCTCCTCCTCCTCCGCTTCCTCCGGCACTGCTTCAACACAGCCCTGACTTTGCTCAGATGAGGCACCCTGAGAGATGAGGTGCGCCTTTCACTGCCTCCATGGACCACGAACCACTGCCTAATGAAGAGCCGATAAAATTGACGGAGCTGTCGGGCTTGTGGATTTGACGGAGAGAAAGGCTCCGTGTCTGCATCTGTGTCGTTTCTACTCCGTCGCTGGCGCGGGAGGGACATGATGTTTCAGAGTGTCCAACGATCGTTCCAGTACTAAGTTCACCTTCAATGGCTAACATGCTGACAAGGGCATCGTCCGCACTGACCAATTTTGGTGGTGGGCTTCTTTAAAACTGGCATGGATGGTGCAAGCTCTTTCACCTGCCATCCTACTCTCGGTGGCCTCAACACCCCGAGGTCCGCACCACTGCTTGTTCAGGCCATGTTTCACTTCGTACTGCGTATTGGCATTGCGATGCTCCCAAATCGCTGAAGGCATGTGGAGGTGGAATTCCGCGTGTTGCACCACGTCAACAATGTGAGACGGGTTGTCGGGAGGCCAAGCTGACGCTGCAACGCAGCAGGCGGGTGACGAAGCTGGGTGCGAACGGGGATGGTGGCCAGTGCGAACTCAGACCTCGAGCCTTCTTCAGCAGGCAGTCAAGACACGGGTAGCTCTTTTGAAATTCTGGACGACAAGGTTCATGAACATGTGCAGGCAAGGGATGTGCTCCAGCCTACCGATCTTAAGGGGCGGCCAGTCAGATTTTCGCCCGTTATTCGCCACACATACTTGCCTGGACAAGGTTCTTGTAACCCTAGCCAGCGCTCGGTATAGTTCGCGGGTGGGAGAGCCGTCCACAGTCTCATGACCTGTGTGTGTTTGGCTGGTATCATAAGGCAGATTTAATTTCAACTCGGCCCTGGTGTCTCTGGGCATGTGATGCTCACCAGAGGGAACCTTGGGGGAAAGAGGCCCTGCACCCATCCCTGAGGTTTTATTGAAGAGCGTGCGCCGAGCCCTGAGAGCCACCGTCACACATCAAAGGTCATCCACCCTAGCTCACCAGTGAGCTGATCTCAGAGATATAGCGGCTGGGCCGTGCTTCTTAGTCACATGTGTCCGGTGGTTGAGATGGACTTTTCCGGACACAGATGGAGACTAACGCGCTTGAAATTTTAGATGACAAGTGGGCTGGCCAAGGCAGGACGGCTTTTCTGGCAAAGAAATGCCTGCTCGGAATTGGTATTGGGGGCAGGCAAGGGCCATGACGTGGCGGAACCCATCTGTGGTCCACCAGCGGAAAAAGGCAAACATTTCCAAGGCCCAACACGCCTGGCAATGCCGACATTCAGGGCTTTTGGTCTTTGGGTTGGTTTGGGTTAAAGTGTTCTTCTGCTCCCAAACCCTGGAAGTAAAGAAGGGGCTGGCTGCTAGTCTGGCAGCTGTACGGCGTGCAGGTAGTCAACTGCGGAAGGAGAGGGGGTTAGGATGGGTCTTGGTGGTTGAGCTGTGGTACTCGGGGGCGACGGTGGAGGCTGAAGCGGAGCATGATCCCTGATCATGACTTGAGAGGGACAGGGGCAGCCTGTAGGGAACGCTTGGTGGGTGGCGGAGGAGGAGGAGGAGGCGGAGACAGAGGGGGTTTTTTTTGCTGTTGACATTGGTTGGAGGCCCGGCGTCGGTTCTGGCATTTTTTTGGCCAAGTGTTCCCCTACATTTCAACTAATGCATTCGCTGCCATGTGAATAGACTTGTTGGTGTTGGTTATCCACTTAAGGTTCTTGCCTCTACTTTTGCGTTTATGGCAAAGGCGGCTATGACATCCTGGGTGTATAGAGGCTTGATTAAAGAAGCCCAGCTTGAGAGGTCCTGGTCCTTTTTGACGGCGATAAGCGAGGGTGTGGGGTTTTGATTGCTGACCGCTTTGGCTGGCGGAATGGAATCATATCAGGCGGACTTCTGCGACCGCCCCTCCCTTTTTGTGGCGGGACCCGTTTGACACTACCCCATAGTTTTCCTCCTAGTTCCTCTGATGAAGCGCTCGCAAGCAGAAACTTGCTGCGGAAAAGACCAGGATGGATCTGACCAATGTCGTCATCATCTTATCTTCATCAACACAGCGTGACTTGGTCGCCTGACTTTCTGCATCAGAAGTGCGGGCTATCAATGCAAGGGGCACTGCAATGCGTTGCACCGACCCGCCCGGATTTTTGTCCGATTGACCGGCTTCCTTCACCTCCTCTGATGGCAATCAGTAACTGGGCGTCAGAGCAGACTAAATCATCCTCTTGATTTTTAAATGCCTTCTGACCCCCACAACCGCATTTGTCAGCAAAGAGGTCTCAGAAAGATGGATTATCCACAGTGGTGGGTACACGGTTGACATTGGGCTGCTTCATGTTGGAGGATTGCTGATGATGTTGATGATGACATTTGTGGCCGTGTACTGGAGGACGAGGAAGGTATGACTGCTAGATGCAGGTTTGCATTAAACCACTGAAGGGACAGGATTGGCGGACGATGTCGTTACGTAGATTCACGGGCCCTGACCAGCGATGACAGGCTGACGGTCCTGCAAATGACCGAATCCGCGGGCATGCGTGTTGTCGCCTGCACTGGAAGGAGCACCTTCTCTCGTACCTATACCTCCATGTGCTACCTCTCTTTGCTCGCTTACACCTGACATTTCGCTCCATGTTCAGGAAATATAAAAATTTGAGAACGGTATGGAATAGTTTTGGAATGTCTCTTATTAAAGACGGCAAAATACAGCATTCTCTAAATCCCTCTACATCAAACAAATTTTGCTGATTCAAATTTAACTGAAACGGTGTCTTTTCTATCAAATATGGAACTGGGGCCAAAAGTGCGCAAAAAAAACACGTATCTGTTATGTTTTCGTATAATATACACTCGTATTTTTTTCACCTTTCAATTCACCTGTGTGGTGACTATAGAATGTGTTTTTAAGATTTACGTTGGATGCTGCGTCATGAACGCAAAGCTGGGTCGCAAAGTCTCAAAACACGTATTGTTATGTTTTCGTATAGATACTAAAGGTATAACTTTTTGCACACTTTCAATTCACCTGTGGTAACCTATAGAATTGATGTTTTTAAGATTTACGGTGGATGCGTGCGTCAATGAACAAGCTGGGTGCGCATAAGTCAAAAAACAAGTATATGTTATGTTTTCGTTGATACACAGGTATTTTTGGGCAACAACAACACAACTGTTGCTGGACTAATGATTGCTGGATTGTAATTTAACTCATGGTGGATATATCAACACAGTGGGTAAGGGTTAAATTGAAATGAACACCTATCTTGAAACTGTATCTGATAATAAAAGTGGAGTTTTGCACCTAACAAGGTCCTGCAGTTTACTAGAAATGATGTGTATTCCATATAGTTCAGGCTGCCCAATATCCAGGAAATATTTCAATAGCAAACTGTGATTAATAATAGATATTGCAGTGTGCAATGTCTACACTAAGTCTTGGTGAACTTTATCCAGTGTCCTTATAGATAGAGTCTGTCTGTGTTCGCCACCCGCGGCGGGTCCACCCCCCGCTTCCACCGTGACTTTACAGCGCGTAGATGCTGCTTTAAATATTCTCTAGCTAACTACATTAAATTATTCAAATCTCTAATCTAACTAAATTGGTAAGGATCACAGCTAATAGAGATGTTTCTCTGTGCAGAAATAGCTATTTCGCTGAGCTGTTTGGCCACAGGCAGAGCGCACGTCCTATTACTAGAGACGCTGAGAGACACTAGGCTGAACAGGAAGGGGCTGTTCTATGTTTTTTTTTAAACCCCAACCCGCCAACACCCTAACAAACCCTAACCAGAATGCTATACCTGTGAGAGCGACACGACCCCACGGCGCTTGTTACGGGGGCGCCTTGCGGGACAACCGATGAAAATAACCCCAAACCACAACACCAAACCCCCCAACACACACCCCAACACCCAAACACACCCCACCCAACCCCACAAACCCCCAACCCACCCAACCAAAAAAACTCTATCTTTCCCACACCAAAACACACCCCCCTACCCCACCCCACAAACATAACCCCCCCAACCGAGGTAGGGTATGGAAGGTCATGTTATTTTTCCAGCCAATCGCCAACCATACACATCCCAGTTCATGACTCGCACACACATCTCACCCTGCTCTATTCTGAAAATCTGATTTGCTGGCCGCCAAAATGACAGGAAGCGGCCGAAAATGGGCGACGATTCTTAATAGATTGATGCACCAGAATTGTAACCTTAATTATCGCATGATCTTTGAAATTTCGGATCACATTAAAAATCCTTGCCGGATTTCAAATTTGTCGATAATATTCGCTCAACATAGTCTGGGACTATTGGACTCGGGGAGTCTGGTAACGCTTCCTCTCCGAAGCCTCTATTACACAATGAGTTGATCCCAGCGGAAATGATATGTAGGTGTTACCTGTATTCATGGGCGAGGACATAAAGGGTACCCAGTGGCCCAGGTAACCATGAAACAGAGCAGGGAGTTAGGTTCCCACCAGGCTAGGGGTGGTCCCAGAATTGATGTTGGACGTTATAATCAGGCTGGATTTCCTTCTGTTCTGGCCTCTGTCGGGAACAGGTACTTCCACGGATATACCAGTTGCCTCGTCAGGAGGCCTGGAAGGATACCGGCTGCCCGGCGGTGGTTGTATCAGAGGGTGACCAGGAGTTTCCCCTGTCTGTGTTGCTCGGGGATAATGAAGAGGGGATAATGAAGAGGGGATAATGAGGTGGTCCCCGACTTGGAGGTATCCCGGGAAAAACTTATGGCTCTGCCATACTCCTGGATGTGACCGTGATAGGGCACCGAAGTAGTGTGGTGGTAGTAAATGGTGGGTGCCGCAAGGGCTGGGGTGGAAAAGAGGTTACCCTTTTTGCCATGGAATGGGGAATCTGCTATTTCGGGTGACAAAAACGTCAGGAGGAGTTGGTTAGAAAACCTCGTTTAGTGCCTAAACCTTACCGGAAGATGGTGATAGACCTCGCTCATTCCCATGTGTTAGGGGGGCACTTGGGGTCAGAGAAGACCCAGGAAAGGATCCTTCAGAGATTCTATTGGCCGGGGCTTCACCGACATGTTTGGGACTATTTGCCAGTCCTGCCCCGTATGCTAGATCACCTCCCCAGTAGCCCACTTCCGCAGCCCCCTTATACCACTTCCGATTATTGAGGTACCCTTTGATAGAATTGCCATGGATTTGGTAGGACCCCTGGTGAAGTCAGCCAGAGGACACCAGTATATCCTGGACGTCGTCGATTATGCAACCCGGTACCCAGAGGCAGTCCCACACAGAAATACTTCCTCCAAGGGCATAGCCAAGGAGTTGTTTCAGATGTTTTCCAGGGTTGGGATACCTAAGGAAATTTTGACTGATCAGGGGACCCCGTTCATGTCGAGGGTGATGCGGGACCTCTGTAAAGTGTTAAAAGTTATTCAGCTCCGCACCTCTGTTTATCATCCACAAACAGACGGGCTGGTCAAATGTTTTAACAAGACCCTGAAGGCTATGTTAAAACGAATAGTCGAAAAGGATGGTCGAGACTGGGATTATCTACTACCCTATCTGCTGTTTTCCATAAGGGAGGTGCCCCAAGCATCCACCGGGTTTTCCCCATTTGAGTGGTTATATGGCAGACACCCCAGGGGGGTTGTTGGATGTTGTCAAGGAGACCTGGGAAGGGGAGTTCACTCCGTATAAAAGTGTAATAGAGCATATCTCCCAGATGCAGGAGAGAATAGCCCAGGTGATGCCGATTGTGAAGGAGCATCTTCTTCAGGCTCAAGAGGTCCAGGCAAGGGTCTATAATAGGTCGGCCCGTCTCAGGCAGTTTAACCCGGGAGACCAAGTTCTGGTGCTGGTGCCCACAGTAGAAAGCAAGTTTCTCGCAAAATGGCAAGGGCCGTACGCGGTAGTCGAAAAAGTGAGTGAAGTGAATTACAGGGTACACCAACCAGGCAGGAGGAAGTCCTACCACGTGTATCATGTGAATTTGTTAAAACCTTGGAAAGATAGGGACCTTCTAAAAGCCTCGTGCGCTGTCACCCAACGGCCGCCAGCCATTGAAGAGGTCAAAGTGGCGGAGACCCTGTCGCCCTCTCAGAAGCAGCAGTGTAAACAGTTGCTCCTTCAGAATAGGGATTTATTTACAGAATCCTCAGGTCGAACCACCATAGTTGAGCATGAGATAATCACTGACCCCCAGGTAAGGGTCAATTTAAAACCCTATAGGGTGCCCGAGGCTCGCAGGGAGATCATTGCGAAGGAGGTCCAAAGGATGTTGGCCCTAGGGGTAATCGAGGAATCAAAAAGTGGGTGGTCTAGTCCCATAGTCCTCGTCCCGAAGCCCAATGGGGAATGGCGATTTTGTAACGATTATCGCAAACTAAACGAGGTGTCTAAGGTAGATGCCTACCCCATGCCCAGGGTAGATGAATTGATAGAGAGACTGGGTCCAGCTCGGTATATCATGACCCTGGATCTTACCAAAGGGTATTGGCAGATTCCATTATCAAAGGAGGCTAGGGAGAAGACCGCGTTCTCCACGCCTGAAGGGTCTTTTCAGTATGTCCGGATGCCTTTTGGCTTACAGGGAGCCCCGGCCACGTTCCAGAGGGCCATGGACCGGGTGTTGCGTCCCCACAGGAAATATGCAGCAGCCTATCTGGATGACATAGTCATTTTTAGTCAGGACTGGGAAAGTCATCTGTCTAAGGTTCGGGCTGTCCTGGAGGCGTTAAGGAAGGCGGGTGTCACGGTTAACCCCAGCAAGTCGGCCATAGAGATGGAAGAAGCCCGGTACTTAGGGTACATCGTGGGGCGAGGAGAGATCAAACCTCAACTCAATAAAGTGGAAGCCATCCAAAGCTGGCCCCGTCCCCAGAACAAAAAACAGGTCAGGGCGTTCCTGGGAATTGTGTGGTACTATAGACGGTTTATTCTCAACTTCTCAGAGACAGCGGTGCCCCTCACCGACCTGACGAAAGGAGCCAAGTCAGCCGCGATTAAATGGTCCCCGAATGCTGAAGGGGTCTTTCAGAAACTAAAGTCAGCCCTCTGTAGGCAGCCTGTCTTGGTTGCACCGGATTTTTCCAGGGAATTTGTTGTTCAGACAGACGCATCGGATGCGGGGTTAGGGGCTGTGTTATCTCAGGTAGTAAATGGAGAAGAGCACCCGGTAAGCTATCTGAGTAGGAAGTTGTCCCCGGCAGAGAAGAACTACTCGATAATTGAGAAAGAGTGCCTAGCCATTAAGTGGGCTCTGGATTCCCTGCGGTACTACCTACTGGGGCGCAGGTTTAGGTTGGTGTGAGATCATGCCCCCCTCAGATGGCTAAGAGAGAAGAAAGGGAAAAATGCTCAGGTCACCCGATGGTTCTTGGCCCTACAAGATTTTATCTTCTCGGTAGAACATAGGCCCGGGAAGCTACAGGGTAATGCAGATGCCCTGTCAAGGGTGCACTGCATGTGGAGTAAAGGTGCCCAGAACCACGGCCTTGGGCTGAGGGGGGGGGGTATGTAAAAGGACCGAAGGGATTGTGGTGGACCAGAGATATGTGTCACCAAGGACCCTGGCATTGGTGAGGTGAAAACCTGTAATTTCAGGTGTCAGCAGCGGTAGGTTGCTGACACACGTTTTGTTAGTATATTTGCACAGCAAGTAGTCTGGGTCTGGTTTTCACAGGAGCAGTCAGAGTTGGGTGGGTAACTGCTCTCACATCTTCAGGGTCCACGTCAGCGTTTAGTTGCCATATGTAAACCTGGAGATCAGGTGGGTAGAGGAGAGTGTTGTCTGTGAAGTGGAGGAAGAGAGCAGGTGTGCTGCAGAGTTCCCAGGAACAGACCACACGCCAGTCTCAGCTGGAGGCTTATCTGGACACAGGACTGTAAGTTTCCCACACGGACGGTGTAGGACTGTTTTGGTTTCCTTCATTTTGGCTGAAGTTAAGCCCACGTTTATGTTGCTGTGTGTTTTGAGGCTGAAATAAACGCCTGAACGTTTAAACAGAACTAAAGGACTGGTCCTGTGTTATCCTACCACCGAGCTGAACCCTTGCAGTGTATACATGTGTTTATACATGTGTGTATGTATAATTGTGTATACGTGTGTGTATGTATATACATGTATGTGTATATATTTTTGTGTGTATACATATGTGTATGTATATGTGTATGTATGTATATGTATGTGTATAAGTGTGTGTATGTATATGTGTGTATACATGTGTATGTAAAACTGTATACAAGCGTGTGTATGTTTGCGTATGTATATGTGTGCGTATACATGTGTGCGTATGCATGTGTGTGTGTGTATGTGTGTGTGTATGCGCATGTGTGTATGCGCATGTGTGCACATATGTGGGTGTATACATGTGTGTATGTATATGTGGTGTATACATGTGTGTATGTATATGTATGTGTGTGTATACATGTGTTTATACATGTGTGTATGTATAATTGTGTGTATACGTGCGTGTATGTATATACATGTATGTGTATATATGTGTGTGTATATATGTGTGTATGTATATGTGTATATATGTGAGTGTGGTGTATGTATATGTGTATATATGTGAGTGTGTGTATGTATATGTGTATATATGTGAGTGTGTGTATGTATATGTGTGTATACGTGTGTATGTAAGACTGTGTATACGTTTGTATGTAAAACTGTGTATACGTGTTGTATACGTGTCCACACGCTTGGACGCCCTCCGGGACCGTCTAGGGGGTACTTGGCTCCTGGATCGCCGTCTTTTGTAGATCGGTATTAGCACATCCAATAAGGCACTCTGACTGCAGGCTTTGGGTTCACTGGCCTCAACCAGTTTTATTCAAGCACAGGTATTACAAACTACAAATAAAATCCTCGGCCGTGTGGCCACTAACTAACACATGGAAATAGACCCTGTCTATCGGTATTCTGGACCTAATGTCCAGCATCAACACAGTGTACTCTGCAGTACATTCTTGGCTTCCCTTAAGCCTCTAGGGGGGCCAGAGCCTCTCTCCACCATCTCTGCTGCACTGTCAGCTAGCAGACCACGCCCCCTGAATACCTGTAGAGACAGGCTTTTTATAGCCATCCAGGTACTGGCCCAAAACCCGACATGGAATCTGGGAAGCTGGAACGTGGGAATAGCCACCCGCCCATCTGCAGCTGGTCCGGGGAAGCCAACCCAGAGTGGCTGGATATCAGCCTGGCTACATACAGCTGTCAACAACCTAGTGTTGCTGACAGATAACCATTGGCTCCCCCCACCAAGACCAGGCCCTTGGTGTCACGTCTCTAACAGGGTGACTCCAACTACAGGTAGTTGCCTGTTTCTGCCACTAGGTGCTCTGCCACATATCCCCTCCCCTGATAATGGCTGTAGGTCTTTTTCACCTTGTACAGCTTTCGTCCAGGGTCAAAGCTCCTACAGAGGGAATCTGACTCACCCAGCTTATGTTGCGCTTGGTTTCACTAGGCAAGCATGCCACCTTTCTCCGGGAAATCCCTTTTCCCCCACCTGTTCCATAAGATCCGGGACATGTCTCCTGATTTCTGCTGGACAGCAATCGCCCCTCTACATCAGGGGCAGATCCTAAATTGTCCAAAAACAGCTCAGCCGTCGGCTCATACCATGCGCTTACCTCATAATCGGCAACAGACAGTTTACTGCCACTTACTACAGGTGGCACGACGTATGTACGTTCTGCTGCAAGGATGTCACCACCTTCAGTCTGCATGCTGACATTCACAGGAATACTACTGATAACTCCAACACCAGCACTATTATGCCTTGTAGCCTTCTCCCACATACAGACAACCTTGGCATTGTTCCCACTGGGCAGTGTCTGCACTATTTCGGGTCTCCCATACGTAAAGGGCCCCTGGTGGGACCCAGCAACCACACTGGTGTTACCATAAGCTGTCACGACAGCATACCTCTCAGGGTTGCTATCCACCATGGCCCCTAGGGGCGCACCTGAGCCCCAACCTGCTACCTCTCTGTCTGCAGGAATACAATGAGACCCAAACTTATCTTCCTCCAAAGACCTATGGTTCTCCCTGACCATCTCCTGCTTCTTAGGGTCAACTACATTCTCTAATTTCTCTGGACTAGTACCCACTGTGGCACGTGTCACATCTGTGCCACCCATAACCTGCTGGTCAATGATCACAGGGTTATTGCAGACAATGGCTACCTCCAGGAAAGCCCTGCCGATGACCTCAGCCTCCTTACCAGGTGGATCTCTAAGGTCTGAGGACTCGCTCGTCCCTCCATACACCTAACTTACAGCAGCAGGATGACCACATTCATGGCCTGTTTCTGTTTTTTCATGCAATATCCTTGCATGACTACAGGGGTCACTGGCACTCACATGAGCTTTACAGCCTGCCACAGGTATTTGACTGGTGGTGACCACTTTAGGAGGCTTATATTGCACTACAGAGGCCTCAAGCCATGTCTTCTCTGCAGTCTGGACCTCACCAATATCAGAGGACACATGCCCCTGTGCACAGCTTTCACCTGCTCCGTTTAGCAGCAGACCCTTGGCAGCAATGTGTGGAGGTGTTTCCTTCCCATCCCCCACAGCCATTTCTACGGGAGAACTCTGAGTTTCTATCTGGGTCTCCAACTCAAAAACCAACCTGGCTGTGTTCACATTAGGTACCTCAGTCCCCTTCTCAACACCAGTAGGGGCAGCAGACATCTGGCTGAACAAGGCACCCACGTATAAGTCATCACACACCACAGGACATAACTCATCTCTGATATTTTCCTCCACATGTTCTGTGAAAAATGTATCATTTTCCTCAGACCCCGGCTCCTCTTTACAATCTGGGGCTTTAAACATGCCCCCCTACCTTCACTATGGTTTAAGCATACACCCACCTCAGTGGTTTCTAGCAGTTCACCCTCTCTGTCGCTGCAGTCTTTGTGACCACGGCAGTAAGAGCTACTGGAAATATAACAAACACTGGAAAATTTTCTCACAGGGGGACTACAGGTCACAGCACGACCTCTCTATTCGGTCGATATAGTGTCACCATCTGGATCTCCATCACAGATCCACTGCTCAGGGCCGAACACAGAATCTGCCTCAGCACACGTTTTCTTTACCAACTTATTTTTATCACTCTCATTTGTACAATCAACATCATCAGTACTCTGTAGCACTGACATACTACAGCAGACCTGGGCAAAGTACGGCTCGCGGGCCGTATCCAGCCCTCCAGCTCGTCGGATGCGGCCCGCGGCATACGATGCCCAGGTCTACTAATAGTAGCGCTGACGGCCGCCGCGGCCGGGTATTGCTGAGAGGCCGCCGCGGGCCGTCAGCGCTACTGTATCACCTGTACTGGTGAATTAGGCAGCGACGCGATGAACTCCACTCACCGCGCCGGTGCCTCTCCTCGGCGCACACAGAGTAATAACTCTGTGCGGGCCCAGGAGCTGCCGGAGGAGCGTCCCGGCGCTGGCGGCATGACATCATCACGCCACCAGCCCCGGGAAGCTCCTCGGATAGAAGATGAGCGCGCTCAGCCGGGAAGGAGGTAAGCCAGGGTGAGTATTAGCTTTTGTTTTTTTAATTTTGGTCATAAAACTATAAACCTGCCTGTGGGAAGCCCTAATTATCTATATATCTGCCTGTGGGAAGCCCTAACTATATACCTGCCTGTGCGGAGACCTAATTATCTATATACCTGCTTGTGGGAAGCCCTAACTATCTATATTCCTGTCTGTGGGAAGCCCTAACTATCTATATACCTGCTGGAGACCTAATTATCTATATACCTGTCTGTGCGGAGCCCTAACTATCTATATACCTGCCTGTGGGAAGACCTAACTATCTATATACCTGTCTGTGCGGAGCGCTTTGTATCTCTTTACGTTGTTGTGCAGTTCGCTATCTATATATATACCTGCTTGTGGGAAGACCTAACTATCTATATACCTGTCTGTGCAGAGCCCTAACTATCTATATACCTGCTTGTGGGAAGACCTAACTATCTATATACCTGCATGTGGGAAGACGTAACTATATCTATACATGTATGTGCGGAGCCCTAGCTATCTATATACCTGTCTGTGCGGAGCCCTAGCTATCTATATACCTGTCTGTGCGGAGCCCTAACTATCTATATACCTGCTTATGCGAAGACCTAACTATCTATATACCTGTCTGTGCAGAGCCCTAACTATCTATATACCTGCTTGTGTGGAGCCCTATCTATCTATATACCTGTCTGTGTGGAGCCCTAACTATCTATATACCTGTCTGTGTGGAGCCCTAACTTAATATATACCTGCTGGTGTGAAGACCTAACTATCTATATACCTGTCTGTGCGGAGCCCTAACTATCTAGTTACCTGCTTGTGATAAAACCTATCTATATACCTGCCTGTGTGGAGCTTTAACTATATACCTGCCTGTATGGAGCCCTAACTAACTAGATACCTGCCTGAGGGGAGCTGTACCTATCTATATTCCTGCCTGAGGGGAGCTGACCGAGCTAAAGTCCTGCCTGTGGGGAGCTATATCTATATACCTGCCTGTGGGGAGCTGTATCTATCTATATACCTGCTTGAGGGGAGCTGTACCTATCTATATTCCTGCCTGTGGGGAGCTGTATCTATCTATATACCTGCCTGCGGGTACCTATATCTATATACCTGACTGACTGAGGGGAGCTGTATATACCTGCCAGACTGAGGGGACATACATCTACATACCTACCTTACTGAGGAGAGCTGTATATACCTGCCTGTGTACCATGAGTAAGGCAGGCATATAGATACATCCCCCAGTAAGTTTCCACAAAAATAAACCCCCCAAAACGATTTTTTTCCCCGTTCACCCAAGGTTTTTATTAGTCCGGCCCTCTAAAACCATCGCACTTTCTCATGCGGCCCCATGGGAAAATTAATTGCCCACCCCTGCACTACAGCATCCACTCCCACACTGCAACGGAGACTCTTCACAGAGTGTTTTTTTCCCCTTGCTAACTAACCAGTACATTCACACTCAGTCTCCTCATGCATGGTAGTAGAGCCCTCATACACAGCAAAAGAGCAATCACCTTCCGGGGTTGCCATTTCTCTTTCAGGCAACACACTTGTAGAGTTCCAATTAAAGCAGGCAAACATCTCTCTGGGACCAACAAGAGCAGAACATAACTGCTGGCTATCCCTCACAGGACACACCCTTATTAACCTAGTCTCCTCACACATTGTTGGAGAGCAATCATTCCCAGGATTCTCCAGTTCCCTTCCAGGCTGCCCACTGAAGCAGGATAGCTCCTCTCTGGGACCAACAGCAGAACAAACCGAACTGGTGGCTATCAATCCCTGGGGGCCCATTACCTGCGACTTGTAGGCTACTACCAGGTACACACTGTTTGCTGGGGTTACTGGTAGACACCTTTATGAACTGGAAACCAGACACATCACACCCCACTGTAGCAGACTCATATTCCCCGGTTCCCACAACAGGAGATGCAGAGGACACCTTGTTGCTAGGGCAACCACATTAGCTTCGCAGGGAACTGTATTGACAACTCTCAGGATTGCCATCAATCCCCAGACATACCGCACCTGCACACATTGGGTTATTACCAGCCATAACTTTTAGGGACAGACCTGCAACTTGCACGTTACCATCCTGTACACACAGTGCGCTGGGGTCATGGGTACACACATCTACTGACTGGAACCCAGACACCTCACACACAGCTGCCTTGCCCTCATACTCATGGGTTTTTCCAGCAGGAGATGCAGAGGGAACCTGGTTGCTACTGGCAACCGCAGTAGAGCCACCTGAAACTGTAGCGGTAACACATTTCTCCATGTGGACATCCACCACAAAACACACATCCTCTGCACTACTCTTAGCACTGTTAATCCCAACCTCTAGGGGCGCACTAGGGTCTGTCTGCCATATAGCTGAGGCTGGCAATTATTCAAAAGCTAACTCAGACTCAGCATTAACTTCACACATGGCTCTGACCTGAGCTTCTCTCTGCTACAGCAACTCTAGCCGCATGTTCACACAGGGCCGCTCCTGAGCTACACCCTGCTATTGCTTTATCAGCTATTTCAACCTTGGTCATTAGTGCAACTGACTCTGGGACCCAACTACCCTCCCCCTTCTCAGGTAGTGGGACTGAGCTATTTATTAAAGGCATATTTTTTTTCCTATTGACATTCTCAATAGACCCCTGTTCAGATGAGTCACAATCATAAAGTCCAGAAGACTTTTCAAGTCCAGACACCACAGTCTCACTGCTCTTTGGACGTGTCCCATGGGGCAACAGTTCTGGGCACCTGTTTACCATACCCTTTGCAGGGGGCAGTTTCCAGGAACAGCCACCTGTTTTGCCTGGCCCGCTTGCCATCTCCCACAGAGGCCAGAAAGAGGGAAAGTCACTGCCCAGGATGAACTCCACCTGCAGCTCCCCACATACCTCAAGCAGTTCCCAGACTGATCACAAAACGTATGGCCACAGTCTTACCAGCACCGGGTCGGGTCTTCAGAAAGGGTAGGATGTCGGGGTGCACTCTGGAGACCCTTTGGCGACAGTCCAGATCCACCATTAGCGGGATGCCACCCACCAGCAACTCCAGGGTTCTTGCTGGCACCTCCTTTGGCGGGACCTCAGCAGCTGCTCTCCGTCGATGAGGCTGGTTGCCATTGGTAACGGCCATCTCCATGGACCTCTGTCGCTCCATCAATTCCGAAGGTAACTCCTGTTGGCGAGGGATACTTGTCTGGGCCTTCTTCTGCTGGACTGGGGCAGCAGTCTCCTTCTGTTCAGGATTTAACCCCATTAACACCAGAATCATATCCTTTACTTTGAGGTAACTAGTTTTCTCAAGGGGCAAGTCACAATAAGCTCTCTGGGGTTTTGCAGTAAGACACGGCCCCAGAACATCTACCCACTTGGTCTGCTGGCAGTCTTTGGTGAACAGCAAACCGCTCAAAGGCTGCAAGGTAAGCCACTATATCTTCCGCAGCAGTCATTTTCCACATAGTGCCGTGCTTACCCATGGCAGCAAGGAAGAAAAACTCCACAACAGTCTTTCACCACAGCAGTCGGTCTGTTTGCAGGTGTCTCTCTTTAGCAGCACTGCTTCACAATCAGGCCTCCAGCCTGTTAACTCTTGCTGCAGCACCACTTTTCAGTATTCACTAATGCCACTTCATGCACCACATCTTGTGCCCACCTTTTGCGCCACTGCACCAATCCTGCCAAGTTCGTGCCTTATGCCCACATCCTGCACCCTATGTGACAGTCCACTCACGCTTGGACGCCCTCCGTGACCGTCCAGGGGGTACTTGGCTCCTGGATCGAGGTCTTTTGTAGATCGGTATTGGCACATCCAATAAGGCACTGACTGCAGGCTTTTGGTTCACTGGCCTCAACCAGTTTTATTCAGGCACAGGTATTACAAACAAACTACAAATAAAATCCTCGGCCATCTGGCCACTAACACACACATGGAAATAGACCCTGTCTATCGGTATTCTGGACTTAATGTCCAGCCTCAACACAGTGAACTCTCCAGTATGTTATTGGCTTCCCTTAAGCCTCTGGGGGCCAGAGCCTCTCTCCAGCTCCTCTGCTGCACTGCCAGCTAGCAGACCACGCCCCCTGAACACCTGTAGAGACAGGCTTTTTATAGCCATCCAGGTGCTGGTCCAAAACCTGACATGGAATCTGGGAAGCTGGAATGTGGGAACAGCCACCCACCCATCTGCAGCTGTTCCGGGGAAGCCAACCCATAATGGCTGGATATCAGCCTGGCTACATACAACTGTCAACAACCTAGTGTTGCTGACAGATAACAATTGGCTCCCCCCACCAAGACCAGGCCCTTGGTGGCACTTCTCTAACAGGATGACTCTACATAGTGGCAGAAACAGACCACTACCTGTAGTTGCTCTGCCACAGTGTGTATACGTGTGTGTATGTATATGTATATGTGTGTACATGTGTGTATGTATATGTGTGTATACATGTGTTTATGTATATACATGGGTGTGTGTATACATGTATTTGTGTATATATGTGTGTGTATGTGTATGTATGTGTATGTATGTGTATATATGTGTGTGTATACATGTATGTGTGTGTATGTATGCGTGTGTATACATGCGTGTGTGTATGGATGCGTGTGTATACATGTGTGTGTATGTATATGTGTGTGTATGTATATGTATGTTTATGTATATATGTGTTATTACAAAGGGATCTGGCTAAGTTGGAGCCCTGGCAGAGAAATGGCAGATGAGGTTTAACACAGATAAATGCAAGGTTATACACATGGGGAGGAAGAATCCATTACACGATTACATGTTAAATGGAAAAACGCTGGGTAAAAGGAATCCTGGTGGACTGTAAACTTAACTGTAGCAGCCAGTGTTAGGCAGCAACTGCCAAGACAAATAGGATCATGGGGTGTATTAAAAGGAGCATAGATGCACATGATGAGAACATTATACAAGTCACTGGTTAGACTACACATGGAATATTGTGTACAGTTTTTGGCACCAGTGCACAGGAAAGACATTGTGGAGCTTGATCAGGTACAAGGTGGGCAACAAAAATAATAAAAGGACTGGGTGGACTGCAATACCCAGAAAGATTAGCAAGATTAGGGTTATTTAGATTAGAGAAAAGACAGCTTCGGGGGGACATAATAAATTATGTATAATTATATTAAAGGTCAATATAGAGATCTCTCCCAAGATCTATTTATACCCAGGACTGTATTATGAACAAGGGGGCATCCTCTACGTCTTGAGGAAAGAAAGTTTCTACATAAACATAGAAAGGGATTCTTTACTGTTAGAGCAGCGAGATTGTGAAACTCTCTGCCAGAGGAACTTGTCATGGTGAATTCAATAACAGAGTTCAAAAAGGGTCTGGATGCATTTCTGGAGCGTAATAATATAACAAGATATAGTGATGAGGATTCTTGTTGATCCAGGGATTATTCCGATTGCCAGATTGGAGTCGGGAAGGGATTTTTTCCCTAAAATGAGGACAATTGGCTTCTACCTCATTGGAGTTTTTTGCCTTCCTCTTTATCAACACTTAAGCACAACAGGCTGAACTGGATGGACGTCTTGTCTTTTTTCGGCCTTGCAAACTATGTAACTATGTACGTGTGTATGTATATATGTGTGTATGTATATGTGTGGTCACGTGTATGTAAATGTGTATGTACTGTTTATATGTGTGCTCATATGTACTGTATATATGTGTGTATATATATTTCTGTATACACACACTTATCCACAATATCGCACCATTCACATCACTAAAACATAATCCTGCCTGTTATGCATCTTAGACATGTAAACTACAACCTGATGATTAATCATATTTGAATATATATATATTTTTTATAGAGAGCTATGAATTATGTCTGTCTCCCCCAGCGTAAAATACGATCGTATTGTACGCTGGGGGAGAGAAGTGACATGTCACTTCTTCACGCTGCTGATAGTGGAAGTGAATGGGGTGGCCCCCCCCCCCCCCACCCCGTGCTTGGAAATACGCACTGAAAAGCGCGTACTTCCAAAACACAGAGCATACTGCAGCACGTACTGCCCTAAGGGTATGTTCACACGGCTTTATAGTGGCACGTACCTGTGCGCACCGCTATTCGACTGCTGGTGGAAGTACGTGCTCTCCAGTGTGTAATTTCAGCAGCACTCCGACCCACCTCCCATCCACTTTCACTTTTCCCCCTGAAAGAAGTAGCCCGTCACTTATTTTTACGGGCAGGTGCAAGGAAAACAACAGGTCATCCTAGCACTCACCACTATGATTTTACCATATTTACCAGGTGTATTTTGGGCGCATTACAGCACAGTAATGCCCCACAAATACGCTGTGTATGTTCATACGGCGTAATGTTGGTCCATACTTCGGCGCGTAATTGCGCTTCAATACGCCCGATGTATGGGCCGACATTACGGTAATTCATAGCTCTCATTAAGAGCTATGATTACCTGTTCTGGGGAGAATAAATATCAGTGAGAGTTTCAGAGGGATGCGCTTGACACAGTTTTTTCTTTGTAAAAACACATGCCGCAGTTCATGGGGCGTGCAAAAATGCCGTGTGAACGCAGCCCTACTGAGCAAAACTTAACACAAAGGGCCCGGGCCCCGGATGTTTTGGGACCCTAGCAATGCCCCTGGAGAACAGACATCTTTAAGATGTGCATTCTGGCAAACCATGAGAGATCTTTTTGATACCAATTTTTTAACAAATGATTAATTTTCGCATTAAATAAATGCGATGGGTCAGTAGGTATTTTGATTCCTAAATGGTAAATTTCGTTTCCAGGCAAAAAAAATGGGAAATTTGTTTTAATAGTTTCAACTGATATCAGATCATGTTAGATATTCAGGGCTTCAGACACGGGCGCTGCGATGGCACGGGCGCAACTCCTCTGGGAGATGCATACAGATGAATCCCGAGTTAGCTGACATAGTTCAGGCGCTGCCATGGCCCGGGCGCTGTTGGCGATCTTTACAGCTGTATGCGACTCCTTGAAGCACATACAGCTCTCCGGTCACCCGTCGGCGTCCGAGGGAGCACATACGGCTGAAGACAATTGCGGAGCACAGAGTGAGCGCTCCCTGCTTCGCAATAAGCAGAAAGAGAAAAAGAGAAAGAGCGAGTGAGCGATATTGCTGCGTTCGTTCACCAACAGCAGTCGAGGGAGGGAGGGAGAGGGAGGAGGAGGGAGAGGGAGGAGGAGAGAGAGGGGGGGAGAGAGGGAGAGAGAGAGGGGGAAAAGAGGAAGAGAGGGAGAGAGGGGAGAGAGGGAGGGAGAGGGGAGGGAGGGAGGGAGGAAGGGGGAGGAGAGAGAGAGGAGGAGTGAGGGGGGGAAGAGGGGGACACAAGAGGGGGGGAAGAGGGGAGGGAGGGGAAGGGAGAGAGATGCCCAAATTCTAATTACATAGTAAGTAGAGGCGACGAGAATGTAGATACACCTTTCGTGTTACACTTACTTTCACTTCCAGTGATTCCTTAGTCTCCGACAGCTGAGAACCTCTCTCCTCCCCCACCTCAAACAGAATGAATTCTCACGTGCACACTCCATTTCATAAGCTCTCCTTAGCAACCCAGTATAAACGGCTGCCAAATGATGAAACGATAAAACCCCTTCAAGACAAGTGGCTAAAAGTTTGGCATATATTTTAAGGTCGACATTAAGGAGGGAAATGGGTCTATAACTTCCGCAAACCTGTGGATCTTTAACTGCTTTAGGAATTACTGTAATATGGGCCATAGAGGATCCTATGGAGAATGCCAAGGTGGTTGAAATATTATTTAATGCTACTAGAAGAATTGGAAAGGAAGTAGAATCTTAAAAAATTGGTTGTATAGCCCTCAGGCCCCAGACTTTTCCCACTAGGAAGATCCCCAACAACAAATTCCAATTCCTCTTTGGAAAAATCTTCCCCATTTTTTTTTTTTGGGATTTGGCTAAAAAGGCCCGGGAAGGGGTAAGGGGCCCCGCTTAAGGGAAGGGTTCAAGGGCTTATTTTGGGACCCCATTTCCCCACTTTATTGCAAAGCGTACGGGCCCTAAAAAGGGGCAAAATGCGCCCAATCATTACGGAAAACCACAGTTCCGGTAACTTTTGGATTACGCCCCTCCCCCGGGTGTCCAATAGGATGTTTTGTAGTGCGGGGAGTTTAATTGACATTTTAATTATTTTAAAATTTGTCTAGGGGAGGGCGGGTGCCGCCCCCACAGTTTGGGGAGTGGGCCCCGATCAGCACGATCCGAAAGGCGTTTTTGGGGCATCTTTACCCCCTGCAATTAACCCCCTTTTGAAAAAACCCTTTAAGAAGAAGAGAGCGGAGGAATAGGAAGATGATACAATTTTGAATAGTAGGAAGTGAATTATTTTGCAATTCGATTTGTAGCATGTACAAGATTTCCTTAAATTGTTTTGATACAAGGAATAAAAAATTGTGTCATTTTGTCTCTGGTGGCTCTTGCTAAGAGATGACCGCTTTTATACTCATAGAACCTATTGCGAAAAAGCTGTAGAAGTTTGCCTCAAAAGGCTTCAAATAGCTGGCGTACTTCCAACCTAGCAATCAGTAGGTCCTGTAATAGCATCTTGGAGTGGCCTCTTTCTTTAGGATTTCCAATGACTCCACTTTCTGCAAGGCCTTTGCAATAGCTGTAGATTTGCGCTGCAGTACGGCTGGAATCAGTCCCAGTCATTACGGTAATCCACAGAACTATGGACTCCGTCTCTTCTCCCCCCCGGGGAAAATCCGCCGAGGGGGGAGAAAGGACATGCACTTTATTTACGGCTTTGTACGGCCCGGGTGAAAAACGAATTCTATGGGGCTGGCAAGCTCCGGCCCCCCCCCCGCCCCCGCTCCCGGCAGCCGGCATTATTGGGGGGCAAAATTCCGCCCCCAAATTTATTTTGGTTTTAACCCGGGGGTTAACCGGGCTTTATCGTACGAATACCCTGTGTAGAGAACAAAGGAAGATGCAGAGTTACAAACTAGGGCATGATCCAACCATAGAACACTACCATGGGAAAGGACTGAACCGGGGGAAGGGGCATTTTTTTAAATAAAAAATTTTAATCAATATGACGGTAGTATTATGGGGGTGGAAAAAAAAAAAAAACTATAGCCCCTGTCGGGAAAGGATGGACTCCGTTCAGCTGGAAATGAAAAGGGCCCCCCCCGCTGTGTGACCAGTGCGGGAGTGCTGATGAGGGTGGCTGGTACCTGGATCAAACCACCATGTACTCACGTATTGGTGAGGGTCATAACTGGGTATTTTCTATGGGTGCCCTGATTTGAACCCCAAAAAGATGTTTCTCAAACACTGTTGGAGAAAAACTACATACAAAACCTGATCATTTACCACATGGTCATTCAAGACTACATCTGTATGTGTAATTTTCTAGGGGGAAAATTTGGGGAGCCTATTGTTTTCATATTCCCAGGCCCGTCAACCCCAGGGGGATGTATTATTTTGGGATAAGAAAATGGTGTTTTCCCAATTTAAAAGGGGACAAAATGGTGGGATTTATTTTGCATTTGACTATGTCTGATCAGTATTATTCATTTAAATCCCCTCCCGCATTGAGATTTATACTCTGCAGACCCGCTGAATCCCCCCCAAATTTTTTTGATTGAAAAGATTAAGATCTTTCGTCCCCAAACATCAATATTGGGCCACATAAACACTTAAAATAATTGTGGAGCTCTTTTGGATGTCACAATAATGAGACTTATTTTTACAAGTATGAAGTTGTATTGGAGTGCTGCTGGCTTAAATCTATTAGATGATGTCGGGAAAGCAATATCCCCAATACACCCTTGAACTTTTATAAAAGAAGGGGGACTGCACACCCAAAGGGGCCCTCTTTTTCCCTTGGGGAAACTAGGGAAATTTTCCCGGGGGCCCTACAAATTTTAGGGGGCCCCCAAATGGTTTTATGTATGTCCCCGGAATACAAAAACATACCCCGGATCCCCTTTGGGTTGGGTTGCTTTTTTTAACTTTTGTGTGTTTTTAGGATATGCAAACAGTTTTTAAAAAACCCTATGGAGAAGGGAGCCCCCCAAAGGGTTTTATTAAAGTTTTTTTTATCGCAACCTGTCATGGTCGCGGGTAATAAACCGGGAGGGGAGGAGGAGTGAGCCCCACCCTGCCTAAACCGGCGGGAGTAAAAGGCGCTCTGCGCGCTACTGGTCCGGGTTACCAGACTCCCCGGGTGCTGTTGAAAGCATCCGGTAGTCTGGTGAAGTCACTAAAAAACCCCCAATGCCTTGTGGGGTATGGGGGGATTGGGCAGTTAACCCTGGTGACCCGTTCAAAGCGTAAGCTGGTCAGGTTTTTTAGGTAAAAGCAAATGACGTTTTCCCGTTAAGATCCCCCCGTTGGGGGAAAAGGGCAAAAAAGGGTTTAAAAATAAAAAAAATAAAAAAACAAAAAATAAAATAAAAAAAAACGTACATCGGGCCCCTTTTTCCCCCTTTAAAGAAAGCCAATCGCCCCCCCAAAAATCAAAAATAAAATACCCCCATTTGGTATTGCCCGGGGCGTAAAAGACCCCCCAAAAAATCTGTCAAAAAAATTAATTAACCCCTTTCGGTGAAAAACGTAAAAAAAAAAACAGCCAAAAAAAAAATTTCGATTTTTGTTTTATCCCGCAGCACATAAAAAGGAAAAAAAGCGTTAAAAACTTTATAAAAACCAAAGTTTTTACCCAAATTTAAAAAGTTTGTTCATCTCACCCAAAAATGTCCCCTTTCACACTCTGTATACGGGAAAAAAAAAAAAGGGTTTTGGGGTCTCGGGAAACAAAGATAAAAAAATATTGTTTTTTCACAAAAAAAACAATTTTTTTTTTTTTAAAATTTCTTTAAAATAAAAAATAAAACAAATTTTGGGATCGCCTAATCGTTTTGACCCCAAAAGAGTAAAACTAACTTTTTCAAGGATACTGACGGGGGACGCTGTTAAAAAAAAAAACATACTAGGAAAGCAGTATTTTTTTTCACCCTGCCTTCCAAAAAAAAGGTTTAAAAAAGATCAAAAAAGGGCTTTTCCCCCCCAAAATGATACCAATAAAAACATAACTAATCCGCAAAAAAAAAGCCCCTACACAGTCGTCCCACAAAAAAATAAAAGGTTTAGCTCTCAGACTGGGGCGATGCAAAAACAGTTTTCCTTTTTGAATAAAATTTTTATTATGTAAAAGCAGTAAACCATAAAAAAAATACAAATTGGGGTTTTTCCCTTTAATCGTTTTGGCCCGCTGAGAAAAACTAGCAGTCATTTATCCCGCAGGTGCCGCTGTAAAAAATAAATTAAAAACACTCCCAGGAATGCTGTATTTTGTTAAAAAAGCCTCACAAAAACCTTAATAAAAATGATCAAGCGTCAATCCCCCATAAGGGTAATAATAAAAAACCCTCACCCGAAAAAACGGGCCCAAAATTCGGTGTATCAGAAAAATGAAAAGTTAGGGGGCTGTCAGATGGATGGGCGAATTTCCCGAAATTCGTTTCTTCACTTCGCCGAATTTTCGGCAAAAAAAATCTTCCGAATTTTACTTCAGCCGAACCCGTAAAAAACGCTATTTCCGGGCAAAAGGCCTGCAGGGTGCTGTAGAACGTTTTCCTGTTTAAAATATGCAGAGGGATTGGTTTGGTTTCTACAATTTTGTTTTTTTAGTTTGACACGCCATGATGCCCCCGTTTAGAATCGTTCACTATAAAATTCCCCTTGGGCACTTAAGGGGGGCAAAACTGCCCAAAAAAACTAAAAGGGGAAAAGTACCCTGAAAAAAGTCGGGCAGCGACAGCGGGAAAAAAAAACGTGTGGAGGTGACGGGGGCCCAGCCCAGCGCATGAGGTAGACAGTGGCACAATGACATTCTGGAGGTGGAAAAAAAGGGAAATGGCCACAGAGGCACAATGCACGGTGGAGGCCGGCAGCAGCAGCATGAGGTAACGGGGCAAATGACAGAGTGTTAGGTCACGGCATCAGCCACAGCACAGAGAGGCAGACAGTGGCACAATGACACAGTGTGGGGGTCACGCGGGCCCCCACAGCCAATGAGGTAGACAGTGGCACAATGACACGTGTGTATCACGGCAGCTCCACAGCAGCAGCAGAGGTCAGACAGTGGCACAATCACATTTGGAGGTGGAAAAAAAGGAGTGGGCCCCAAAGAGTGGGACAATACACAGTGTGTGGGTCACGGCAGCAGCCAGAGAGCGCAGAGGAGACAGTGCCCAACACATTTGGGGGGTGGAAAAAAACAGGAGTGGGCCACAGAGTGGGAAAATGACGAGAGTGGAGGTACGGCAAACCACAGCAGCGCATGAGGTCGGACATTTGCCAATGAACATGTGGGGGGGGGTGGCAATACAGTCCTGGAAAAAGATGGTTTTGGGCAGAGGGAGAAACTGTAGCAGATGTGGGGGCATCAGGCGGGTGACGGTACCAAAAAGTGGCTGGGGAGGTAGTTTAAACCCCAACCATTTCTCACATTTGGGGTGAGGCGCATGGTGATGTGTCTGACGCCTAAGGTTGGGTGTGGAAACCCCGGGCCCGATCCACCCCTATTCATCTTGAAAAAGGGCATGTTCCCTTTTCCCATGGACAAACGGGTTCTCCTTGGGCTAACATGGCCCCCCCCGCACTGGACACCCGCTCTGATCCCACATTACTGGCCGGCAGGACAGCTTCCCCACTGAAAACTCGGCAAGTTGCGGCCAACATCCCTTTGGCTGCCCAGTATTTCCCGCGGATCTTCAATGGGGTGGAGAGTGCTGTCCAAGTAGGCCACCACCTGTTGGTTCAGGGATGCCCCCGGGCCTGCTGGCTGCTGCGACTACCCTCCTCACTAGGGGGGGTGAAGGAAGTGCCATCAGTGACTCCTTTAGGTACTGCTGATGGGGCTGGTACTGCTCCACCCCCCCCCTTTCCCAGCAGCCGCGGCAGTGTACGTGAGCGCTGAGGAACCCCCCCGGGCAGACCTGTCAGAGGGGGGGGACGATGCCGACATAGGCACGGCCAACGATTCGGAGGATTTCTATAGTATTTGGTTTTCCTCCCTCTCATAGTTGAAAAAGCTCCCATTTGGACCGGTGCGAGGGCCAATAAGGTGGAGACCAGAAGAATCCCCCCGCCCATGCTGATATTCGGCTGTCCTACCGGAAAAAGCATGCTGCGGGCCCTTGCTCAAAATGACCCGAAGGGCTCCCGCCCTTTATTTCAAGTAACTCCCGGTGTTGGGGGCATCTTTCGTCTTCTACTCCATCCACCCCCTACGTGCTCCTGCTCTCCCTCTTTTCACCTGGGGAGAAAAACCATCATTTCACCAGACAATGTTCTCTAATGTCCTCCCTCCCCTCCATTTCTCCCCCCGGACTCATGCGGGCCCCGAGTGTAGTCCCCCCGTCTCCGTCCGCCCAGACAGATTTTTTTTGCATCTGTTCCAGGACAGAAGCATGGAATGAGTTTTTCATCCCCATCCTGGGGGGAGACAAATAACGTCGCCTCCTCGAATGGCCTCAACAAACAGCAGGTGTCACGCATAGCTGCCCCTGGGTGACATCAAAGTTTTCACAGGGAAATACTTTTGTCTGCCTGGATCATCAAAAAAAACGTTAATGGCCTTTCTTGTTCATACAGTCGGTCCAACTTGCAGGCTGGAAATTTCCAAAGGGGGGAAAAACGATTAGAGTGTGTTGGGGGGGGCGTTCTGCCGCTGCAATCGAGGAGGGGGTTCTGGTTGTACGAATGGATAAAGTGCATGCCAGTTTCCTGGCCTTTTCAGAATCGCTGAAAAATCGCTGGAAGATTTTAGCAACCTTTTTACAACCGATTGAAACGTTTCACATGCAGGCGCATGGACCATCCCTCCTCGGGGCAGCCGGACACCCTGTTTCCCCATTGTCCGCACCTTTGGGTTCCGATTTGCGTTGGCCACAATCATTTTTTTGTGCATGCGCGGGGGCAGTTCCTCCCCCGTGTGACTTCGTTGCCGAAGCAAGCAGGTGGGAGAACTTTCCTGCACCCCTGTCCCCAACCCTGGTATGAGGAGCATACTTGTGGAGGCTGAGAGGGGGTGGGGAAAGGAGGAGGGAATTGGCGCAGGAGGCATTTTGACAACGTGGAGGGGGAAAACGGGTCTCCGTCCAAATTGTTGGTGTGACGGGCCGGGAAACACATTCACCCAGTGGGCCCCAAAGGACTGTAGGCCCTTGACCCTAGTTACAGCCCAGATTCCCCCGCTGCCTGCACCTTGGAACAAACCCATAACTAAGGACTGGCCCCCCTTTTTTACAAATTTTTGAAGGCTGGGACTGCCTTTTTGGAAAAGAAATTCGGCTTGGAATCTCCATCTCGGCTCGGCACAAGCCATTAGTTCTTGAATGGTGCAGATCCACATTTGGGGAAAAAGAGGGGCTGCCAGAACAAAATTTGGGGCAGGCACGGGCAGCTGCGCACCTTAGGATGGTGGACGATAGTTGTCTCTTTGCAAAAGCCTCGTGAACGATGCTGGGGCCATGAGTAGCGAGGAGGGAGCATCTTGGGCCCGGGGGATGATGTCAAAGAGAAAAGTCCCCTTTTGCAAAGGTGGTGGAGCCTTGACGGCTGCAATGGCATGCGGCCCTGGGTTTGTCTGCTGGGCTGGGGCGGAGGGTTGGCCAACCACTTTGAGCCACGTTTCTCCCGGGCCCACCGGATGGTGACGTGCATTGTTGACGCGGGGGGCCTTTGGGTGCCAAGTTGTCCCTGGCCACGCTTCACTTTCTGCTTACAGTTCACTATACCCTATTGGCTCCTGGGTGTCTTAGCAAAGAACTCCACACCGGATATGGTTTTAAACCCCAACCTCGCACTGAGTGACTACTCCCGCGCTCCCTCCTAGCCCCCTGTGCCGCACTTTTTGGGCCCTGCAAAGCGGGTTTTTTCCCCCGGGGCCCGTTTGGGCCCCCAACCTCACCCCTTGCTGCCCCAAACCCCCTTGCCCCCCCCTCCCCCCGGGGGGCCCCCGACAGGGAAACCCCCCCCCCTTGCGGTGGGCACATCATATCTATTTGTGTTAAAACTCCTGCTGTCCTCATCAGGGTTCCTTGGTATGCGACTCCCCCTCCAACATGACCCCCCATCCCACTTTAAAACATCTATTTTTTTGCCCCACGCAAGAACGGGGTATTGGCCCCCATTTCTTCGCTCCAAGTAGCTGCTGACTGCCTCCTCAAAATTTTTCTCCTCGTATATAGTGGGCTGAGCCCAGACCACTGTAGATTCTGGGTGAGGGAACCCGGGTTGGGAAGGGCGGGGGGAGGAAGGTGAGGCCGCTGACCGCTCCATGCCAACTAAAGGTTGTGCTGACGTTCCCACCGACTTTAGGTGGGGTTGTAGATGTCATTGGGAGGAAGTGGAGACCTAGCAACCAAAAACAAGAACCCCTTTGGGGTTTCTAGTCAGTAACCCCGGGCCCCTAAAATTCACGGGAGTTGGGCCTCACCCAGGACCCTGCGCGACGTCCCTTTCTGTGCTGCGACCGCTAAAGGGGTTTGTGCTCTGCCACTCGCAGGTGAAGGCCGCACCCCTCTGTTGACATAGGGTTTTTTTCTAAAAAGTACAGACCGTTTGATGAAGATTCGATATGATAAATACACACCCTTATTTATGCAAATGAACCCACTAAAAAGCTTGGGTAACCCTTTGGGTTAAAATTGCGCTCCACAAAAGGGCAGGAAAAATTGACTTGTATGTGAGTTTAAAAACTTGTGTTTTTTACTGATTATAAAAAGCACAAACAGGCTTTAAATTTAAACCCTTTGGATATGAATATGCTACAGAAATTTTTTTTGTGGCGGGGGAAAAACAAAGTTTCTTTTACTGAGTACAACTGCAGAACAACGCTTAAATTTAAACCCCTGGTTTTAAATTGCGCAAAGAATTAAAGCAGCCAGAAAACTACTGCTTTGTAGCGGTTACAATTGCGTTTTCAAAATAACAAAAGAGAAAAAATTGTAATTAACCTTTCGCTTGTGAATTATGAAAAGGGAAAATGTTTTTTTTTGGGGGTGAAAAAAGACGGTTTCTGGAGTCACAACCGCAGAACAACCTTTTTAAAACCCCTGGATGAAAATTGCGCAAAAGAATTGAGCAGGGGGAAACTACTAGTTTTGTAGGTGTTAAAATTTGGGTGTTTTTAGTACACAACAAGAGAAAAAATTTGTAATTAACCTTTGCTTGTAAATTTTACTCAGGAAAATTGTATTTTTTGGGGGGAAAAAAGACGGTCTTTTTTTGTCCCACGCACAAAAAAAACGCTTAATTAACCCCTGGATGTAAATTGCGCAAAAAAAAATTGAGCCCCCGGAAATACTACTTTGTATCGTGTTCATTGCGGTTTTCTAGTACAAACAGAGAAAAAAATTTTTTAATTAACCTTCGCTTGTGAATTATGCAAAAGGAAAATTGTTTTTTTGGCGGGAAAAAGACGGTTTTTGGGAGTCAAAACAGCAGCAAAAAATTAATTAACCCCTGGATTAAATTGCGCAAAATAATTGGGCACCCCGGAAACTACTAGCTTTGTAGCGTGTTAAATTGGTTTTTTCTACGCTACACAACAAGAAAAAAAATTGAAATTTAACTCGCTTGTGAATTATGCTACGGGAAAATTGTTTTTTTTGGCGGTAAAAAAAAAGAGGTTTCTTGGAGTCAAACGCAGCAGAACGCTTAATTAACCCCGGGATGTAAATTGCCAAAAGAATTGAGCGCCGGAAACTACAGTTTGTAGGTGTTACAATTGCGTTTTTTCTACTCTAACAAAAAGGGAGAAAAATTTTTGAAATTTAACCTTTTCCCTTGTGAATTATGCTACGGAAAATTTTTTTTTTGGGGGTGAAAAGACGGTTTTTTGTCACCACAGCACAAAAAACAAGCTTAAATTTAACCCTGGATGTAAGTTGCGCAAAAGAACTGGCCCAGATGCCCCTTGGATATTCAATTGCTGTGGCAATAGCATTAAAATGTATATGCAGGCAGTGGAGCACATGAAATTCAGATCCAATGCACCAAAAAATCAGAAATAGAACATTAAGAGAAGCAGTTCCCGAGACAAACTGAGACGCCCCACAAAAATCGTGTATAAAAAAAAGTTTCAGTAACAATCACCGTGGGAGCACTTCCTGATCAGTAAGTGAGAGCGGTATGAGCTCCCGCGCGCGCCCGATTATATAGTGCGGTGGGCGTCCAGTTTCCCGCCGGTCTCTGATTGGGTTCATCCTGCACATGTCATGAGGCTATGCCCTTTTTCCTCCAGAGTGCTTTGCCCATGTAGCGCCAGTGCTCGCAGCCATTTTTATCAATCAAAACAATTCTTCCCCCGAAGTCCCCCAACTTGATTCGTTCGAACCGAAATTTTCCGAAATTCTAAAAAAATTCCCTTCGTTAAATCGATTCGCCCACCTACGTCAGAATGACAACAAAAAAAAGCGCAGTTTTTTTTAGACCCATTTCTATTGTTAAAAGTAATAAAAAAAAAAAAAACTATATAAAAATTTATATATTGCAATTTACCGACCCCCCTAGTAAGTTATCCCGTATTTAAGCACGGGTGAACGCTTAAATTTAAACCCAAAAAACAATGGGAATTGCTTTTCCCCCCCCCCCCCTTTTCATGGCCCCAATGCAAAAAAAAAAAAAAAAAACCTATAGGAACCTGTGGCCAAAATGCACAATAAAACCCCCAGATGAGCTTGAGGGGGTTTAATCCAAATGGGGGACTTCTGGAAGGTTTCACTGTTTTGGTACTTTGGGGCTTTTGGGGGCTTTTTAAATGCGAATGGGGCCACCAAAATCTGTTCCAAAGCCAAAAAAACACTCCCCCCCCTTTATACCTGACATGCGCCCAAACATTCCTTTTGGATCCAAAAATCGACCAAAAACGCATTGCATCGAATCCTAAATGGATCCAAACGTATTTTAAAAATGCTGTGTGTTGGAGTGTGTTGGATCACAGGTCGACATGTAGTTTAAAATAGGGCTCCTGCTGCGTCTTTTGGACCAAGAATTCACATGTTAATTCTTGGAACGGATCCGAAAGATGCAGTGATGTACTCGTGTGAATGCCAATGCGTGTCTCATATTAAAAGCATGTAAATCACATTGTTATTTATTAGATGCATGTTTAGGTCTGTTCAGGGTCCAACAGACGGATCCAAACATGCATCTTAAAGCGCAAGTTTACACGAACTCAATATGCCGTGTGAACATACCCTTAGGCTATGTTCACACGGCTGATTTTGGGATGGATTTCAGTCCGTATTGCGCGCCATACTGCACGCAAATACGGCTGAAATCCATCCCTGTCCTTACGGTAATCCACAGTTCTCATAGAGAAACATGGATTCCGTCTCCTCTTCCCGCTCACGAAATATGGCGGGATCCGCGCCGGGGATAATGAAAGTCTATGGGGCCGGCGAGCTGCCGCCCCTATACACACGCCGTAATTGCGGGCGAAATCCGTCCCGCAATTACGGCGTCAATCAGCCATGTGAACATAGCCTTACACTCTGCTTCTTGCTTTCTGCCTTTATTTCTCTGCCTTTCTCATTGAAATAAGTCCAGACCTTGCATGCCCAGAGACCCACCAGGAGTTTCTGGTCCACACCACTAAACATCAGGACTTGACTGTGCACAAGGTAGTAATGCTAAAACATTTACCTTTATCAATTGTGCCATGGATAGCTATGATTTTGATAGCATCTCTGTTGATGATCAATGATACATGATAGTTTTATCATTGATCTTCTGTGTTAATACTGATCAGTCATCCTCAGAATTACTCAAAAACAAGAGTCATAGGGATAACTCGTATGTAAGGACTAATGCGGCGATAACATGAAGACATGATCATGCCTGTGTTTGGTAACGATGGCTGCGTGATTTTACTGGTATTATTGTCAAAATCATGGCCATAATGGGTATTCCTGACATGTTATTTTAAGGTTGAGTACTCACTGTATTTTGAAAACTTATAGAAAAGAATGGAGAGATCTCAGCATGCACAGCCAGCTTTCTGTTCCCTCCGACTGTCAAGTAACTAGCTACCACCTAGACCTAACACTTTTAGGCTATGTCTACACTGCACAGAAAAACGTCCGTTTTTTTCAGCGTTTTTCGTTTTCTAAAAACGCTAGAAAAACGACTGAAATCATCTCCCATAGACTTCTATTGTAAAAACGTCCTGCTGTCTACACTGCGCTTTTTTCTCCTTGTTTTTTTTTACTGGTCGTCTTTTGCAACATGTTCTAAAAAACGCCAGAGCAGGGCAGAAAATTTACTACAGGAGTCTATGTAAAGCGCCGGACGTCTTTTGGAGCGTTTTCGCAGCATTTTTTGGCGCGATTTTTCAATGAAAACCCACCCAGGAGACCCGAGTCCCACCTATAGTGGGTGTTAATAAAGGTTATACCTTATCAAATCTGCATACAAGTGTCTGATGTGTCCTTTTTTGTAATAAAATTATCATGCTTTGGTCGCCAACGATTTTTGCGCAATTCTTTTATTTTTCGCTAAAAATAAGTTTTTTACGGATTTTGGCACCAGAATACGTTTTTTTATTGATTTTGGCAATAAAATACATTTCTTAACATATTTTGGCGCTAATAACGTTATCTGGCTTCTGACGCAAAAAATACGTTTTTTATGGATTTTAGCACCAGAATCCGTTTTTTTTTTACGGATTTTGGTGCCAAAATACTTTTCTTAAAACATTTTGACGCTAATAAAGTTATCGCTTCTGAAGCTAAAAATACTTTTTCTTATGGATTTTGGCGCTAAAATGCTTTTCTTAACTTTATTAGCGCCAAAATATGCTAAGAAAAGTATTTTAGCGCCAAAATCCGTAAAAGAAAAACGTATTCTTGCGCCAAAATCTATAAAAAAAAACAACTTATTTTTGGCGTCATAAGCGAGATAACATATTTTGGCGCTAATAAAGTTATCTCGCTTCTGACGCCAAAAATACTTTTCTTAGCATATTTTGGCACTAATAATGTTAAGAAAAGGATTTTAGCGCCAAAATCAGTAAATAAACGGATTCTGGTGCCAAAATCTATAAAAAAACCGTATTTTTTTGCGTCAGAAGCGAGATAAATTTACTAGCGCCAAAATGTGTTAAGAGAAGGATTTTAGCACCAAAATCCATAAAAAACTGATTTTTGGCGACAAAAGCGAGATAGCTTTATTAGCGCCAAAATCCGTAAAAATGCAGATATTAGCACCAAAATCCATTAAATTTACTTTAGGGCCAAAATCCATAAAAAAAAAAAAAAAAAAACATATTTTGGCGACAAAAGCTAAATAACTTTATTAGAGCCAAAATTCGTAAAAATTTTAAATCTTACCGCCAAAATCTGTTAAAAAAACATATTTTTGTCGACAAACGCGAGAAAACTTTATTAGCGGCAAAATTGGTAAAAATGCAGATCTTAGCGCCAAAATCCGTAAAACGACTACAAGATCACATATAAATGCAATGATGTGCTATATTTACCCTTTTGTAGGGCGGAGTTACATCCAATGGCTTAATTTATGCATACATTAAAAAATAGGCTTGAAGACAAGCAAAAAACGCTTGTAAAAAAGGTGCCAAAAAATGCGCCAAAAAAACACAAATCGTGGCAAAAAATTGCCGTTTTTTCAGCTGCTTTTGACAGGCAGTGGACAGAAAACTCAGTTTCATGAACGTTTTTAGTAATGCGTTTTCAGATCGTTTTTTGTCCACTGCAGTGTAGACATAGCCTTAGTGTGCATTTAATGTGGTGTATTCAAGCTTAGCGGCTAGGGCACAGTGAGTTGTAAATAAGGCCCTGGGCATAATCCAGTAGCAAACACATCCAGCAGCAACACAAGACTGGGAGGCATAGTCAGTACATAGCATATATTTCAAAGTGGTAAACTTTTACATTTTATAATTATTGGATTGCAAATTTAATTAAACGGTGTCTTTGCTATTTCTGTTGACAGTTTTATAAAATTGTAAGAGATGCATTATTCACTAATCCATCTATTTAGATCTTTATTGTTCTTGATGAAAATACTTTTATATGTTTATCAACCTTTTTTAGAAGCTAGAAACTAGGGTTGCAAAACTGCTTAATAAAACTACATTTTAATACGCCGTTTTGACCCAGATGTTAGAGTCTACATATATGACGCCTGTGACATTTTTGAATAACACATTGAGCGGAAAAAATGTACCTTTAGGGGTTGTAAACATGGTGCGGATCTGCTGCAGATTTTGGGGTATATTTTGTAAAATCTGCAATAAATTTGCAACAAAATCCACAGAAGATCTGCCCCTTGTGAATGTACCCTCAAGCAGACACCATTTTGAGCAGAAAGCTTAAAACTTACCTAATGTGGCTGCATGCTTTGGGCTGTTAACAGTGAGGATGAAATTATGGTGCATATTATCTAGGAAAAGATAAAAAAATATATATTTACAATGTATTTAATTGTAAGTTATCAGTTACATTAAACCTTATTATTCCTAGATTTTTACTAATCTAGCTTCTTGACTTAAAATGCTATTTTTCTTATTATTAAATCAATTGTTAGGAACAAAACCTTTGCTAAGGTTTGCTGACAAATAACAAGTACTGTACATGTAGTGATATAACCAGCTTCAAACATGGGGCTCTACTAGTTATGCATCTGACCTTTCTACGGATTGTTAATAGCATGTTATCAAATAATGTAAAGCTTGTTGGATTGGTGCATGACACAGGGATAATGATACATCAGTGCCATAGTGCCTCCATAACAGCACCAGCATACCGTCCTCCATTTTAGTTGCTGCCAAACAATATGGCACTCTATGCTATGCTTCAGGAGGACAGCAACCAGGCTTTTCTGAAAGTTAAGCAAAGAGACAAGCAAGTCTGGCTACAAATGCTTTGGACCACATACAACACAGTTACAAGCCACATGTTAAGCTATGTTTACATAGCAAATGTTAAAATGCCATCTAAAATCTGACGATATTTTAACATTGCTGTACTGTGTTTTTTTGGCAGAGGTTTGAGCTAAAAACCACAGTCGGTTTTTGGATTTCCCGCTGGCCCAGTATCTACCATCCGACAGGAATCCGTCGGATGATCGAAAATGTTCTATATTCCGGCAGAGGGCTGGTGGTTTAGATATCACACAGTAGAAAATCTGTGCAGACTACAGCATAAATTTTCTATTGCAGGCTATGGGCACAAGATTACAGTTGGATTTTAGTGGATTCTAAATACTGAATCCGTTTAAAAATCTAACTGTAATCCTGTGCTGTGTAGAAATAGCCTAAGACTATATGTCAATGTACTGGGTCGATGGGAAACCCGAAAACCAACTGCGGTCTTAAGCGCGAACCCACGCCAAAAAAACGTGGATTTATGGACAGCATTTTAACATTTGCTGTGTAGACAAAGCCTTACTCCTCAAGATGACATCAGGCTTTCTTAAGATCCTGAATTTCAAAGCTAAGTAATAATACAGTGATAGATACAGATTTGCATCAAAGAACAAGATTGCATATTTTCTGCTAAAAAAAAGTTTTGAAAAGGAATTTAACAACTAATATAAATATATATGGTGTATGTATGGGAGCACAAAATTCTACCAACCTGCAAAACATAGAAAAAGCAAAGTCTTATATATTTACTGTAAAAATTTATTTTTTAATTATATAAATAGTAAAAAGATTAAAACAGAAAATGTTGGCCCTTTGAAAAGTATTGAGGGAGAGACTGTAGAGGGCGATGAGAAAAAAGCAAACCTATGAAACAATTTTTTCTCCACTGTATTTACCGAGGAGGATGACCTTTCTGTTGATGAGCAGAGGGATGAGGTAAATTCCAACTTAAATGTATCTTGTCTCACCCAGGAAGAAGTGCAGCTCCGCCTTAGGAAGATTAAAATAGACAAATCCCCAGGCCCTGACGGTGTACACCCGCTCGTCCTAAGGGATTTAAGTAATGTGTTAGATAGGCCCCTATTTTTAATGTTTATGGACTGTATAATAACTGGGTATGTCCCAAAGGATTGGCGCATAGCAAATGTGGTGCCAATATTCAAAAAGGGGTCAAAACGCGATCCTGGAAACTATAGGCCAGTAAGTTTAACTTCTGTTGTGGGTAAAATGTTTGAAGGTTTTCTTAGAGATTGCTATCCTGAAATATCTCACTGAAAACAAATGTATAACACCATTCCAGCATGGGTTTATGAAGGATCATTCTTGTCAAACTAATCTCATCAGCGGGATGAAGCATTGGATGTCATATATCTAGATTTTTCTGAAGCATTTGATACTGTGCCACATAAAAGGTTGGTAAGTAAAATGAGAATGCTTGGACTGGGGGAATAGGTGTGCAAGTGGGTAAGCAACTGGCTCAGTGATAGAAAACAAAGGGTGGTAATTAATGGTGCATACGCAGACTGGATTCCTGTTACTAGTGGGGTACCATAAGGGTCAGTATTGGGCCCTATCCTCTTTAATATTTTCATTAATGATCTTATACATGGGTTGCACAGTAGAATATCGATTTTGCACATGCCATTTTTCGGCCTTACAAACTAATTTTATTTATATATATATATATATATATATATATATATATATATATATATTATATATATATATATATATATATACTACACACACACACACACACACTTTTTTTGTTGTTTTGCAGTCACATGCAATTACATTATATTTTAAGATGACAATACTGCATTTGATAGACTAAGATATTTAAGATGTGGTAAAAAAAAAAAACCTTTGTCAATGACCACAGGGTGTCACTGTTTACGCATTTAAAAGAAAACAGGCATACAATTATAACTATGTTGCATCTAAATGTATGAACTATGCAGTTTTTGTACATCTTAAATTGTTTCAGCTTTCTTACATCTAAATTTTGCATTTCATTACATAAAAGGTTATGCGGTATGTGTATTATTCTACAGTCATTTCATTTTTGACTGTTTTACTATAGTGTGTATAGAAATTTGTGCATATGACGAATTTTAAAAAATTAAATGCGCCAAAATGACTTTTGCCACATTTAACGCTAGATCAAAACTTTTTTTTCTTTGCATGCACTTCTAGTTTAAGCATAAAATTACTGATGCAAAATACTGATTAAATCTGAAACATTTTAGCCTAGTGTCAAACATCTGCAACCAAATCAGCCTGAATTGAATTTAAATTTTGCTGCAGATTTCTTATTTTGAATGTTGTTTGTTAAAAGCACACTCACTTGAATTGTAATGTATTTGAATTTTATTCTAAATTCCAGAACCAAATCAAGTCACGTTTCATGACCACCAGCTAATGTGTAGAGCAACCGTCGTGTGCAGCATGGACAGTAGCTAGATGGGCTGGGAATTTCTCCATAAGTTCCTCATCGGCTGTCACAGGTACCTTTAGCCATGCTGACTGCATTCCACAGCTGCTGGAGAGTGTGTGGGGGAGGATCCATAAACCAAGCACAATTATCAAAGTGGTTCCACAGATGCTTCATTTGATTCAAGTCTGGGGAATTAGGGGGACAAGGTAGTTCTTGGTCATGTTCTTCCAACCAACTTACTGGAAAACCTCAACTGCCCCAGGAAATACAATCAGCATGTGTATGTGATCTGTAAGGCTGGATGAGTGGACAAAGAGAATGCCACAAAAACATTCTCCAAATTATAGGTATCCCAACGTTGACTTATGTTCCAGCAAATATTGCAAGGTGTTTGTTCTCTAAAACATCTTGCCTGACATGCCAACATCCATCCATTCAATAAAGCAGAAAATGTGATTTATCTGAGTATCTAGGGACCAATTCTGATACTACTTATACTTTTCTGCCAATGCATCTTTGTAAGCACTGGTGCGGTGACCATCCGTCTGCTTTGGAGCCCCATATGTAGTAGAGTTCACTAAACTGTTGATTTAGACACACAACTGATAGCCTCCTGGTTCATTTTCATTGTGAGTTGCTCCATTATAGTGTGATGGTCGGCCCTCGTGCACCTTTGTAGCCAACATTCACCTCTCACATCAATAACATGTGATGCCCTACAGTTTCCATATCGCTTATTCACAATGGTGCAATTTATCCACTCACTATACACTTTCATCACAACATTAGCACATTAACAGGTTATCAACTGTACAGTTTAGAAAATGCTGCTACCTTTAAGCCAATAATCACTCCTTTTTTAAACTCTAATAGATTACCCCTTTTACCCATGACAGCAATGAGGGAAATGTGTGCAGACAGCCTATCACACCAAAATGTGTGTGTGTGAACCAAGCTTAAAGGGATTGTCTCACTATAAAGATTGCTTTTTATGTTAGAGATCTTGCAAAAAACAAGTCACTTTGTAATATATGTCCATTAATAGTGTCCTACCGATTCTGAGATATCCCCTCTTGTATGGGCTGCATCAGCTACTCAGGTCGCTATAGCTACAGACCTGTTCAATCTCTCATGATAGGCTGCTAGCACTGGTTGCTATAGCTACAGACCTGGCTTCTACTGCAGCCTAGTAGAAGCCGGAAAACATGCGCCTGAATTCAAAATGAAACAGAGAAAACAGGACTAAGGTAAGATGAATCAGTGTAATGAGACAACCTCTTTAAGGCTTCATGCACATGGTAGATGAATGCTTTTAGGGGAGAAAATCTTCATAATTCATTGTTTGATGAAAATATGAACAGCATTGAACCAAGAAGCCTCGGTAGTGTGTATTATACCTAAAGCTCTTTTCCACTCTCTCACTCCAAAGAATATTTAGTTTCATCTCTCATGCAAAAAAAAAGCCCCAAAAACACTTACAATATGGTATACCTTTTTCTACTGTATTCATATGTATGTGGAAGAGTGCAGCTCTCAGTATTCTGTCCACCAGAAGCTTTGCCAGGCTGAATCAGTGTGAAAGTAGCCTAAGAGTGTAAATGTTGTACTGTATATCTAGATTTTTTATGTGATACCAACCACACAAAAGATTGGTAATAACATGAGAATGGTAGGAGTGCACCAAATGAGTAATAACTGTCTAGATATAACATCTTGTAAATGTTCATGGTTTATGAAAATGTAAAGCTTCACACCTTCTGTCAATTACTAAACATACGGAAACAATTATTTGTTTCTCATTCATGGTTTTTAAAAACTTCTCCATCACAATATACAGCTAAAACTTAACATTTATTAAATATATGCTAAACCGATATAATTTGATTTCTGAAAATACAAAAGCAAATTGCTTCCAAACAAAATATGTATCCTTTTTTTAGTTGTGAGCCAGCGAAATATATATATATACATATCTCTATAAGAAGTACAGAAAATTAAGGTGACATTACTCACATGACCAGAGTCTGGCATATTATTATGCGCACATGATGCAAACATGTATATCCAGATGCAACGTATCCAAGCACTAAATATGTTTGAAAAAACAGATACCCTACCAGTCCCTACACAGCCCTTCCTAAAGGCAGGGCCCCCCTCCCAAAAGGGACGACCCCACCTATCGGTGGCTATACCCTGGTTCACAAACTAACACTAAGTAGGAAACAAAAAAAAATTGCTGCGTAATACAAGGAAAAAGGAACCCCAATGCATTTTCCTATCTGTAGTACGGTTCTCTAGGGGGAATATTTCTCCAAGTATCCAATAAGCAGCAAAATGAAAAATAGACGTATATACTGTTAAAAAGACGCCACAGTCGGCGATCTGTTAGGCCTCGTTCACACGGCTTATTTCGCCACGGATTTGCTGACGGATTGACGATCGTCAATCCGTCGGGAAATCAGTCAGAAATAAGTAACAGCCTATTTTCTATTGATTTCAATAGAAAATACGGCTCGTCGTTCACACGACGCGTATTTCCGTGCCGGATTGCCGCCGCGGATTGACGACGGCAATCCAGACAGAAAAACAATGTGCATGTCAATTATTTACGGATGGATTCACCACCTACAATGAATGGAGATGGTGAATCCGTCGGGAAATCAGTTACAAATACGTGCCACACTTAGTGGCACTTATTTGCAACTGATTTTCAACTGATTTCAGAACGTATTTACGATCGGCAATCCGATGTTAATATGTTCTGAAATAAGCCGTGTGAACATAGCCTTAGACACGCAAACAGGCCCCTGATGATACAAAAAGTGGGCTAAAAGGCCCCTTATCTGATCTCCATTTAAACTATCCACATGTGTGTGCTGGTCACACCCATTTGAGTCTCACTTCCATCTGCCATGTCTAATGCAAACAGATCAACTCAGCTCCAAAACATGCACAGGTCTCAAGATGACCTATTTCCTGTGCGTCCATAAATTCAATACCCACATCAACAAACATCTAGATATTAGTTCCTATACCTCAATGTACCGGTCCAAAACAAGCGCAGCTCCGGCACACCAGCAGAAAACCGAAGCAAATCCCTAAGATAAACGTATAACTGATAAATATGTGCTGTTTTGTATAAAATATACAGATATATATGTTCACCTTTATATAATAAAGGTATTATAGATAATAGATGATATGGGCCATTGATTCCTAAAAGTTATATATAAAGAGCGTAATATATCCTACACATTCAGTAGTGATAAGGTAAGGGGCATTAGCAAGCAATTTACCAGTCTAATAATATTTTAATAATCAAAAAACAGATCATAATACTTATTAATTAATTTACAACAGAGATGAAAAGCCACATATTTTAATCCTCCGATATGGATTTTTGTATTGGGCAAAAACACAAAATAGACCAGCATTGTAAGGTATCATTCAATGAAACAACCAAAGTGAGTCTCTCATTCAATCCCTTAGGGGAAACAGTATCCAAACGATAGATTCAACGGGATTCAATCTGTAATAGTCGTCTATCAAATTGTCCACGTCTTGGCGACGGGCGGACTCTCTATTGCACAAAAAAGAGATATTCTCCACAAATCAACAATGTTTTTCGCAAGTGTGTGGAGCAATTGGTGTGTCTCTCTTATGCCAAATATCCCCCAAATGCTCAAAGTCTTTCCTACATATTGAATAGTGCAGGAGCATGTAAATAGATACACCACTCCACCGCTCTTGCATTTCAATAGTTCTCTAATGTAAAAAAGCTTTTTGGTCTGCTTATTTACAAACGCACCTGTCCTGCATATAAAGGCACATTCCTTACATGAATTGCACCGAAACATCCCCTAAAGGGGTGTTCACATGACGTATTTTTTAATGTATTTCCGGAGTAATTTTGCTGAAAAATGTGCGGAAATATGCCCCAAACAATGTGTACAATACACCTGACATATACATCAATGTAAAACACGTGGTGTCTATCACACGCTGCATATTTTACGATTGTAATTTAGCGTGTGTCTGAAAAGAATTGACATGTCAATTCTTTCAGGCAGTTACTGGCGATACGGACTTAAAGGAGTTGTCTCCGTACAGAGTTTCATAGGATGCATGACTGAATTACTCTGCCACTTCCTGGTTCAGACTGACTAATTTGCATACAGCTCCTTGCTGTATTCAAGTCTGTGTTTTCAATTGCTAATTAGTTCAGATTAGCTCAGTAGCTTCTGAAACTGCTAGCAGAAGGTTTTATCTGATCCCTCAAACAAAAGCCCTAATTACAGTGCTGTTTACTTTAGATAAATCAAGCTTTTTACTGCCCAGCAGCAGTGATCTGTGTGATGATGTCACCCACTGCTATCACATAGAACAAACAGCAGGGGGGATAGATGTTTACAGGTCAGTTACTGAGGGAACTGAAATAGCCAGGGAGGTGATTAATTCACTTGTATCTCCTTAAGGAAAACAGATGAACAAAGAAATATATTTGGAAAATGTCTTTATTTTGTGTTCCCTACAATTTGAAAGCTATTCTTTGTAGCGAGACAACCCCTTTAAGTATAGGAGGCAGAAATTTGCCTTGGGGTTATTGCATGTTGTTTGTGCTGTTGAAATTCTGAGATTGCAAAAGTGTAATTTCAACAGTGCATTGAATGTGTTTTGCGGCATGTACTGTGCACACCGCAATACACCATGTGAACGCCGCCTAACAATCTGAGTGACCTTGACAAGGGTGAAATTCTAGACAATGTCTAGATGACTAAATCAGAGCATCTCTAAACTGACAGTTTTTTTTGGGGTGCTGCATTTATGCACTGTTTAGTCAGTTAAAGCGCATTGCAGCTTGTCGTCTATTATGGAAAACACCTACCATGGACCAATTAAAGATCATGGCCAGAAATTGTTACATCATGTAGTCAGCCAGGTGTGTGTATACCACTTTTTACCAAGATGCACTATGGAAATAAGGCAAGTCAACATCAGATGCATAAAGGCCATTCTGAGGCTTACAGGACATACAGGATTTACTAGAAACATTGGGTGTTAGATACCATAGGACCCCCTCACAGGTCCTGTGGAATCCATGCTTCGATTCGGTTTTGGGGGCACCAAAGGGACATACACAATATTAGTCAGATTCAATGTTATGGCTGATTGCCAAGTGTGCATCTGTACATCATATACATATATTGTCTTGCTTTTAAAGGGCTCTGTTAGAGAGCTGAAACGGTGTATCTTGAGACATGAAGAAATAAAACCCTTTTTTTGCTTGTCATTTTGGATTTGGAATGCCATGATTTTTTGAATGTTTACTTCCTGAGGACCCTGAGTTAAGGTTATTCTCACTGGCAGCCTCTCAATGTTGCTTTCTTTGCGTTTTATTTACCTATATACTTAAATACAGCCACACTCAGCAAGCACTAAGATACAGATATACACTGAATTTATGGAAAATTTGAATTACATTACTGCTGTATATACTAACTATATGCATTTGAGGTTCTTAGTGCACTTTGTGAATTTTTATCGAATTGTGAGCCCACCACAGTGCACAATGGTGTATTTGTTTAATTACTGTTTGCATGTACTGACTACATTTATTTTTCTGTATGTGTGTAAGCACACTCATTAATAAAAAGATATAGTGCACAGACAATTTGGTTTGTTACAAAGTTCAGTTATGTCTCAGGCAGATATGTAAATGATTTCTGGTGTTTTCTGATAGACACTGGGTCTTGCTATGTAAAATTGCCTCCACCACTGCCCTGTAAAAAGACTCTCAGCGGCTACCTTTGTTAGTGCACCTTGATGAAAGATCAATTACTGATTGACATGCCTCTGAGACATTCTGCCTAGTTGTCAGACTTTAAAAGGGAACAAATCACTGAACCGACACAAGTCAGATGGTCATTTTGAAGAATGGCCCACCATCTAGGCCACTCTGACCAAGATGTTAGAAGGTATGTATGATATCCACACCTCTAAGGTTACCATAGTGGGGCAGACAGCATAAATATATCTGTTAGACCTTAAATGCTTTGCCATACTCTAAATCATAGACTTTGCATTTATATGGGAAGCTGTTTTCAAGTTGTTCTTTGCAGACCTTAAATGCTATCTACTTCATATGTGACTATTCAACTGACAAGCAGAGTTGTGGAGTTTTCTCTTGTGTCCTATATGTTTAATAGGTAAGAGCTGTTTTACAGAACTAGTTATATGAAATAAAATCTCTGGACTCTTAGGTAGAGGATTGGACAGCTCCTCTGCTAGCTTCAGACCCTTCAGAATGTTTACATAGTTCTGCATAAATTTGGCCTAAAACTACATCAGTAGATATAGAGTAACAAATCAAACAACTCAAAAGTATTTGACTTAGTCATCTACTGTGTATTTATTAAAGAAAACAATATAATATATCCTTGTATAGGAATAACTGTATCTAAAAGCTTGCAGTAATTGTTTTAGTCCTGCACATCAGCTAAGATTAATTTAGCCCGTTCATCTGAAAACGGTTTAAACTCTATTATGTTATTTGGTTTCCTGCCCTGAACTGCTCACTTGAGGTCTTTTCACAACATTTTTATTAGATTAAGGCCTTAAGACTTGTGTGCCAATGGCCATTGTTTGATGCATATCTTACATTCTCTTGAGATTCAGCTCACAGACAGATGCCCTGACATTTTTCTTAAGAATTTGCTGAAATAATTCAGAATTCATTGTTCCATCAATGATGGCAAACTGATGTGGCCCAGATGTTGCAAAAAAGGCCTGATGATTTTATCACCACCAGGTTTAACAGATAGCATAAGAATTTTTGCTGGAATGCATTTTTTTCCATTCTCCAAACATAGTGCATTTTTTAAAAACAATTTTGGTTTCACTCATCCACAAAACATTGTTTTAATAGCCTTCTATCTTGTCTGGGTGATGTTTAGCAAACTGTGGGTGAGCAGATGTTCTTTTTGGAAAGCAGCGGCTATTTCCTTGCAATCCAGCCATACACACCATTGTTGTTCAGTGTCCTCCTGATGGTGGACTCGTGGATGTTAATGCTGGGTTCACACAGTGTATTTTGATGCACATTTTGCAGCACTGATTGTAAGCCAAAACCAGGAGTGGAGCCAAAACACAGAAGAGTTACAAACCTTTCCATTATACTTTTTGTGTCAGCAGCAGTGCAAAATATGTGTCAAAAACATTGCTTAATGGTCACCTTGGGTTCCTTAGTGACCTTGAGGACTATCATACACCTTGCTCTAGGTGTGATCCTTGTTGGATTACTCCTGGGGATGGTAATTATGGTCATTAATTTCCTCTATTTGTAGACCATATGACTAGGGAATGGTGGAGTCCAAACTCTTTAGAGTACACAAAACTGGATTTCTAAACATTGTAAATGTAGTACGCTCATCTAAACGAGTGGTTAACCAACAAGGATCACCTAGAGCAAGGTGTATGATAGTCCTCAAGGTCACAAAGCAACCCGAGGTAACCTCTGAGCAATGTGAGGCTATGTTCACACACACTGTTTTTTGATGCGTATTTTGCAGCGCTGATTGTTAACCACCACCAGTAATAAAACCTACACCTGAAAAAGTATAATGAAAATGCTTGTATCTCTTCTTTGTTTTGACTTAGTCCTGATCATATTAGCTCATAGTAAGTCATATTAGTCCATAACCTACAGTAGAGAGCTACATTTAAAAAACTCCATCCTATTTCTTAACCCTTTACAAGTTTTGACCTGTATGACAATGCCCCATTTTTTAAATCTGACATGTTGCTTTATGTGAGAATAACTTTTTAATGCTCTTATCTATCCATGTGATTTAGAGAATGTTTTCTCGTGACATATTGTGCTTTACATTAGTAATACATTTTAGTTCATTGAATCTTTGTTTTTTTGTGAAAATATCAAAATGTAGTAAAAATTTTGAAAAATGTGCCATTTTCAAACTTAAAAAACTTGGATGCATGGCAGGGCGCACAAGGGAGGGAGCGCTATTTGCTTTTGAAACGCAGATTTCACTGGGTGTCACATCACATTTGCAAAGCCTCCAAAGTACCAGAACAGGAAAAAACTTTCAGAAGTCACCTCATTTTGGAATCAACAATCCTCAGGTAACTCATTTAGCAGTGTATTGTGCATTTTGGGCCTACAGGGGTTTCACAGATTTTAGCATTGGGCCATGAGAATAGGGGGAAAAAAATATTCCACCATTGTTTTTTTTCAGCTTAATGTTAATAACATTTGCCATAGGCCCCGTTCACACGGCTTATTTGCCGACGGATTGGCGCCGTATTCCGCGCCGGATTTTCGCTTCAATACCGTCGGAGTCATTACGGTAATCCACTGCTCTCATAGAGAACAGTGGATTCCGTCGCTCCTCCCTGCTCGGCAAATCCGCCGCGGGGGGGAGAAAGTGACAATGCATTGTCTATGGGGCCGGGAGCGGCGCCCCCCGCCGCGCTCCGGCCCCACCCCCGTCCCGCCCTTTATTCACGGCGGATTTGTGCGCTCAATCCGGCGAAAAAATCCGTCGGGAATAAGCCGTGTGAACACGGCCATACAGTATAAATGACATGGCAACTTTACTACGCGGATTGGTATAATCACAGAGATATCAATTGTGTATAGTTTTTTTTAGGTTTTACTACTTTTACACAATAGAAATGCTTTTCTAAAAAATTGCGTTTTGATATTGTCATATTTTGACAACTATAACTTTTTTATTTTTTTCGGTATATGGATATGTGAAGGGGTTTGTTTTTTGCGAGATGACCAAACAGTTTCCATTGGTAACATTTTGGGGGACACCTGACTTTTTATTACATTTAAATTTATGTTCTTTGGGAGTCAGAATGAAGAAAGTACAGCAATCCTTGTAGTGTTTTTTTATTTTTATTATTTATTTTTACATCCCTCAGCGTGCAGTATAAATGACTTGTTAGTTTTACTCTGTGGATCAATATGATTACAGTGATATCCAATTTATATTGTTTTTTCATGTTGTAGCACTTAAAAGTAATTTAATTGTGTAAAAATATTGGGACACGTTTAAAAACTGTCTAGGTGTAGGACTTTCTTTGTGACCATAGCAACCAATTCAGAGCTCCCTTTTCATTTTTTAGAGTACTATATGAAATGAAAGGGAAGTTTTGATTGATTGCTATGGGCAACAAAGAAAGTTTTACACCTAAACAGTTTTCATACATGTTTCCCAATCTTTATGCATCGTTGTATTCTGATAAGGGCCTCTTTTTTTAGGGACAAACTGATGTTTTCACTTTGGGGTCGATATGACTTCTTGATCATCCTTACGCATGCAGTGATGCCAAATATATGGACATTTTTTCAATTTTTTTTAGGGTCATTTGTAAGGAACTACACCCTACTGCTATGTTTTGTAACTCTCAATCACTATGCCCGGCTGGAGATAGTGACGTCATAGACAACCTGGTTGTCATTAAGTCCATTGGCTCCCCTCTGTGTCAATCCCCTTAGATGCGCAGTCACATTGACAGTAGCATCTAAGGGGTTAATCTGCCATGACTGGTGTAATATACAGCTGGTTCCTTGTGCTGCTCGCACAGGCTCTGCTTGTGAGCTCTAATGATGTCTTAGAAGTAAGGGTATGTCCATTTCAGCGAACACCTTCCTGCATTAGATATACCCATACGTCCAATATCAGGAAGGGGTTATGCATGCTCTATGTGTATCTAAGTATTTTTCAGTACTCCAGCACTGTAACTGGCTTATACACATATAAGCTAAAACATCAACATAATACAATTACAACACTGAGAACCAATGATACCATGAAAGACACAAATAATATTCACAGAAAAACTAAATGTAACCCTTTCAGGGACAGCATGTCTGGAGTGAAGATCTAGAAGGCTTCACGTTGAAGCATTCTTGTCTTAATTTGCTCACTATCAGTGCAATGCACTTCTTTCATGGCACATCACCTACATTGACAAATATTAAGGCATGCATTAAATAAATGCCTGATCATTGTTTTTGATTATATTTATTTTGTGATCTTTCATCAGCACAAGTTTATAAACAACTTCTCTTATGTTTATAAAGCTGAATGGTGGACCTTGTTTCATTGCGGCTCACCTTAATAATCCTACAAGTTTTCCCTATGTGAACTTTGCCACTGGGCCATTTCAACATGTAGACAATATTTTTCCTGTCACAGGCAGTGCGACCTGGGGTGCTTAGTCCATATTGCCAATAATACCACCAATTCCAAATACTGCTACATCATGACCTCATATCTTCCCCACATAGTGACTGAATAATGCACCATACTTTTACTGAATATAAACCATTATACTACCACCAAGAATACCACCACACAGTGACCATATAGTGATTGCTACTAGTTGTATGCAAGTACTCTACACACATATACATGATTACGGTGCAGTTTTACCCAGTGACTCACAAAAAGACATTTTCTCTGATAAGTCAGTCACTTTCCCATTTGTTTCTCCATTTTTTTAGGTCCCCTATTTAGATAGGAAGGTACAGAGGCCCCTATTAACTAAGTATATAGGCCCTCATTGAGTAGGTATGTTGCCTCCTCTATTAATATAGGTCCCCATTAGGTTGGTAAATAGGCTCCCGCATTAGGAAGGTAGGTATATAGGCCCGCCATTAAGTATGTAGGTAGGAAGATAGGTCCCCCATTAAAAAGAGAGCCCCAGGAGATATATATATATATAGGCCCCTAGTAGGTCCCTATAGGCCCCTAGACCACTGTAGATTGGTATTTAGGCCCCATCTAGGTAGATATTTAAGCCCTCTGTAGATAGGTATGTAGACCCCAATAGGTGTGCATAGAATTCCTCTAGTCAGTGGAAAGGTATATTAATCCACTGTAAGTACAGAGGCCCCTTGTTGGTAGGTAGGCATATACCCCATGTAGGTAGGTATAGAGAACCCGTGTAGGTAAAAATAGAGGCCCCTTTTAGGTAGGTAGCTATATACCCTTTGTAGGTAGGTATAGGTAGGTATAGAGGCCTTTTGTAAGTAAGTATATATGTCCCCTTTAGGTAGATAGGAAACTTCCGTTCAGTTTTTGGCTAAGTCAATGAAGAGGCGTGAGATGTGATAGCATTGTTATATCACACCGCTTAAGCTGCTTACTACTGTAGCTGTACTTTGCCCATAGCTCACTTTACTAGTTAGTGGAGCAGGGAGCCAATCAGTCCCTGCCCTTTCATAGTTTTTAAACTGTATGTGTATCCTTGGGAAGTGCATGTCATGAAGATCAGGCTCCACCAGGGGACCACTGGCACCCAGTCCCCTGATGGAGCAGTTTGACACTGGTCACAGGTTTGAAAGTCTCTGACAGCAATTTTAATACCACTAAAAGTGAAATAGTGGTACTTTAAATGAAAGCAGTAAAAGTTTGGCAAGAGTAAGTTCCTATCTGAGCAACCTACTTAGTCTAGACCACACGTGTCAAACTGCGGCCCTCCAGCTGTTGGGAAACTATAACTCCCATGATGCATTTATATAATCTATAACAGTGGGCATGATGGGAGTTATAGTTTCCCAACAGCTGGAGGGCCGAAGTTTGACACCCCTGGTCTAGACTTTACATGCAATTTTATCTGAAAGTATCAACTGATCACCAAGCGAACATTTTCTTTGAATAGGTATATACTCCCTGTCGGATGGTAGGTATATGCCCGCTGTAGGTAATAAAAACCGTCTGTAGGTAGATAGGTAAATGCCCCAGCTGACTAATAGCTCTCCAAATACACTGTTAGTGGTTCCAGCAATGATTTGACTTTAGAGACCATGGGGCATCTGTTACGAGATGAGTTAGTGGATTCTTTGGGTCACCACAATAAATGGATATGAACCACGTCAAGAAGTGGAGTCTAAGAAGCCCCCTTGGTATTCACCAGAGCCAGTTGGACTTTGCTACGGGGGATTCCCAAGTCACTACCCCTGACGTTGCCGCTTGCTGTGACAGCGAAGGTGCAGATGGGGTCAGGAGGAGCAGGCCTGAAAAGTGGTCAGTGGCAGGCAGCAAACCGGACGTGGTCAGGTCAATTGTGGTAAGTTCAGGGACGGCGGCAGACGGAGAATAGTCAGGAATAGAGATGAGCGAACCCTAAAAAGTTCGAGCTCGACTAGAACCTTGAATTTTGAGAAGTTCAGTTCGAAGTTCGAGTTGAACTCGAACCAAACTTCGAACCCCCATTAAAGTCAATGGGAGAAGATGTTTTGGTTAAATTTTATAGCCATACAGGTGAGGAGAAGATGCAATTAGCATCCATAACAGTAAAATGGATGCGTGAAGAAAATTTGGCTCTAAGAGTCACAGAAAATTCACAGGCTAAAATAATAATTAATTCCTTTTAATGGCTAACTGAAAAGATGAGGACAGCATAGCTATACGAGGTGCAGCGGTAGCAGCTGCTTCGGGGTCCCCTTGACACGTAAGAAGACACCGGTGTTGGAAATGGCACATGGTAACTGGCAGGAGTCCCCTATCACTTTTTGCACCAGGGCCCAAGAACATGTCATATACTGTATGTGGTGGCAGCAAGAACAACCCAACGGGGAACATGGGGGTTCAGCTGGCAGGGCCGTAGTTATATGGGGTGCAGTGGTAGCCAGGGCTGCCATCAGTCATCTATTAACCGTTTCAGGGCCACATGCAGCTGAATCAAATGGGGCCTCCACCCATTACTAGTTCCTATGTTTTAACATATCACTGGGCCCCTTTTTTATTAGGGCCCCTGACAGGAGTACTGCCCTATTGGCACCCGTGCCAGTTACCATGTGCCATTTCCAATACCGATGTCTTCTTATGTGTCACAGGGGCTTTTGGAACACCTCAGGATGCAGGGCCCCCACCAGGTTGCCCTCATCTTTTCAACCACCATTTTAGTTGAACTGGACATAGACTATCCCTGTCCTGGGCCACAGCATGAGCCCCAAACCTGCATGACCCCAGATTAAAAAAGTGCCAGAAAAAGGAGTCTTTCAACCACCATTTTAGTTTCACTGGACATTGACTATACCTGTCCTGGGCCACAGCATGAGCCCCAAACCTGCATGACCCCAGATTAAAAAGTGCCGGAAAAAGGAGTCTTCCAACCACCATTTTAGTTTCACTGGACATTGACTATACCTGTCCTGGGCCACAGCATGAGCCCCAAACCTGCATGTAACCCCGGAATTTTAAAAAATGCCGGAAAAAAAGGGGTCCTTTTTAACCACCATTTTTTGTTTTACTTACTTTTACTATACCGTTCCCGGGGCCAAAAGAGGAGCCCCAAAACCCCCAGACCCTAGAATTAAAAAAGTACGGAAAAAGAGTGTTTTTTAAACATCATTTTTTTTTGAACTGGGCATTGGGCTATAAACCGTTTCCCGGGGCCGCAGTTAAGGGCCATTAAACCTGCCCGACCCACAAAATTTAAAAAATTCCGGGAAAAGGAGTTTTTTTGAACCAAACCAAATTTTTTTTTCACTGGACAATTTACTATACCTGTTTTTTGGGGCCCCAAAACTAAATTTTAGCCCCCAAATCTGCCCAAAATTTTAAACCCCAAAAATTTTAAAAAAAGTTGGGGCCGGAAAAAAAGGAAATTTTTTTTCAAACCCCCATTTTAGTTTCAAATGGACCCTAACGGGGCCCCCGTCCTGGGTAGCGTTTTTCCCCCCCTATGAGAGCCCTACCCAAAATTTAGCTTCACTTGGGGGAAAAAACTGTGGTTAAACCCCCCTGTTTTTTTCCCCCCAGGTGCCCCCTTTTTTCCCCTTTGGGATTCTTTTTCTTTATTTTAAATCAAAGGCGGAGGAAATTGTCTCTGGGAAATTTTTCCTGTCCCCCTGGGTCCATTTCTCCATGTTCCCCCTTAATAACCCACATCTGGTCAAGTTTTTCCCGTAAACCCCTCTGGGGAAATTCAAGGAAATTTTTTTTTACCACTATTTTGTACATCCCAAATTTTTTTGTAGTTTAAATTTTTTTGAAAAAAACCCCTTTTTTAAAAAAAAATGGGGGTCCCACCATGTCTTTTTTTTCTTTTTTTTTTAAATTTTAAAATTTAAAAAGGGGTTTTCTTAATACAGGGATTAATAGCTTTTGTTTAAAAATCTTTCAAAAAAACAAGTTTTGCAATAGGTTTCCCTTTAAAAGGGTCCCACCTAATCCTTTTTTTTCTGACAGCAAAACCCTCCCCTTGAGCCACTTTTAAAAATTGTGAAGAACAAAAAGTCCGTTAGAAACAATTTTTTTTTTTAAAAAGGACCTGTATTAAAAGCTGCATGTCCAAAACAAATGGGCCCCCCAAAAAATTTAAACAAGACCCCTTAACCACTTTGGCCAAATTGGGGGGAAGAACAAATGTCTGGGTTTAAAAATAAATTTTTTTTTTATAATAAAAACCTTTAGTTTTAGGTCATGGGCACAGCCAAAAAGCCCCCAAAAATTAAAGCCGACCCTTGAGCCACTTTTGGGGGCAAATTTTGAAAAAACAAATTGGGCGTTAGAAAAAACAAATTTTTTTTTAAAAATAAAGGGCCTTAGTTTTTTTAGCTGGCCCTGTCCAAAAAGGGAAAATTCCCCCCCAAAAATTTAAAAACAAAGACCCCTTTAGCCCTTTTGGGCAATTGTGAAGAACAAATGTCTGGTTAGAAACAACATTTTAGAACATGGAACCCTGTAGTAAGCTGCAATGTCACAGCAAAATGCCCGCCAAAAATTCAAAGCATGACCTTGACCATTTTGGTCAATTGTGGAAAGAAACAAATGTCTGTTCAGAAACAAATTTTTAGAAAGGAACCTTTAGTATAGCTGCATGACACAGCAAAATGCCCCCAAAAAATTCAAAGCATGACCCATTAGAGCCACTTTGGTCAATGTGAAAGAACAAATGTCTTGTTGAGGAAAAACAACATTTTTAGAATAGGACCTTATAAGGCTGCATGTCCACACAAAATGCCCCCAAAAATTCAAAGCATGACCCTGACCACTTTGGGTCAATTTGATGAAGACAAATTCTCTGGTTAGAATACAACTCTTTTTTAGAATAGAAACTCTTTATATAGCCTGCATGTCACAGCAAAATCCCCAAAAATTCAAAGCAGGACCCTTGAGCCCCACTTTGGTCAAATGTGAAGAACAAATGTGTCTGTTATAAACAACATTTTTTGGAATAAGGACCTGTAGTAATAGCTGCCATGTCACAGCAAAAAGCCCCCAAAAAATTCAAAGCATGACCCTTTGAGACCACTTTGGTCAATTGTGAAGAACAAATGTCTGTTAGAAAAACAACATTTTTTTACATAATAGGATCGGTAGTTATTGCTTGGCATTTCAAAGCAGCATAGACCCAAAAAATTATAAAAATGGACTTCTCAGGCCACTGTTTAAAATTGTGAGGGAGAAATGCCAACTTAGAATCCACATTTCTATTCCAAAGGACCATAATTATAGCTGTACTCACAGGCAAACATGGCACCCAAAAAATTATAAATATGAGACTTCTCAGCCACTATTAAAATTGTGAGGGAGAAATGCCACTTAGAAGTTACATTCAGTTCCAAAGACAATGATTATTGTTGTATCTCACAGCCAAACATGACCTCAAACTCCATTGACCAATGCGAAAACTTCTCCAAGATTAAAAGTGAGTAAAACATGGAATTACAGTGTTTGTCCTGAAACCTTGCTGTCATTTACAGTCTCCTCACTAAACTAGCAAAACCATTCAAGGATGAACTAGTTGGGAAAAGAGACTAAAAATTGCAGTAAGAAATGATCATTTAATCAAAAAAGTTTTTCAAGAGGACCATTTCTGTTTGAAAAGGAATGTGAAGTAGACCGCAAACTAATCGGAGACCCGGCAATTGGGCCACAACATCATCTGAGATCCATGCCTGATTCATCTTGATGAAAGAGTCAAAATGATTTCCACATTTATCTGTGGGAAAGCCGATGTGTCGTTTTGTCTGATTTAATGACTCCTCCAGCTGTGCTTGAAGGTCCGCTCATGATATGACGCTGGCTGCTGGGCAGTGAACAACACCTCCTATGGCTGACGAGCCAGCTCGGGCCATTCGTCCCATTTTGGATACCCCAGAAGTCTATTGTGTTCCGTCGGAACTCTACATGCAAAAAAACATCGGTGTTGAGAACCCAGAAAGTCGTTGCACCATGATCTAAAGCTGATCACTTGTGTTGTGATGTTGCCTGCTATCTTGCATGCGTTGGTGAGTGGTAAACAAAGTAATGCCAGAGTCACCATTAGGCTTCTGCCACCTTGCCTGCTCTGCTGCCGCGCTACGGCCTACTTGGCACTCTATCTGCTGTCATAAATAGAGTACGTCCCGCTGATGTTGTTCCACCGTGATCATTTGGGGAACTCGTGAAGCAGACGCAACAGATGTCGTCCAGATTTAGATCAATCAGCAAGGTCTCTCATTTTCCCTGCATTTTTAATCTCTATTTGGTGGGTGGATGAAGGAAAGTGCTGATTTTTTGTTTTGTACCAGGATCCCCCAGGAGGGTGGCCACCCAGTAACTGCGAGTCATTTTTAATGGCCTAAATGCGAGGTATCATGTTGGAGGAAATGGAGCATCCAAGCAACTCATGTGAGAGATGGAGCCTTGATTTCCCAAGCCCTCTGGGTCGAGGGGCACTAAGCAAAACTGATCTTTCCTCATCTTCCTCCTCCGCCCTTCAAAGTCGCGCCAACCCTCTTACCAAGGCAATGGACGTCGGTAACATCGTATGGTCTAGGATACGATCCTCCTCCTCCTCCTCCGCTGGCCTCCGCACGGAGCTTCAACACAGCCCCTGGCCTTGCCTTGAGATGATGCAACTCCTGAGATACTGATGCCGCCACCTTGCAAACATAAGCTCTGGACCCCGAACGCACTGCCTAATAAGACCTATGAAATTGTGAAACTGTCGGGCCTTGTGGATTGACGGCAGAGTAAAGGCTCCGTGTCCGCAATCTGTTCCGTCTCCTCCTCCGTCGCTGGCGGGACTGTTGTCTCAGAGTGTCCAACGATCGTTCCATAAACTAAGATCACCACAATGCTCATGCTGACAATGGCAATTGTCCGCACTGACTTCAACATTTGGTGGGCTTCTTCACAAAACTGGCAAGGATGGTTGCAGTAGCTCTTACACCCTGCCTCCATTCTCTGGTGGTTCACCACCCCGTGGTCCGGTACCGCTCTTGCAGCCATTTGTCACTTCGTACTGCTAATGGCATTGCGCTGCTTGCCTACAATCGTTTGGGCATGTGGAGGGGGGAATTCCAGCGTTTTTCCACGTCAACAATGAAACCGGTTTAAACGGGGGGGGCCGACTAAACCGCGCAACGCAGCCAGGGGGGAACGAAGCATGGGGGAACGGCGGAAATTTGGAACTCAGACCTCGACCTTTCCCTTCAGCAGGGCAGTCCAGACCCGGGAAACTCTTTAAAATTTCTGGAGACAAGGTTCATGACATGTGCCAGGCAAGGGATGTGCTCCACCTACCAAATTTAAAGGGGGCCCCCAGAAAGATTTCCCCCGTTATCGCAAAACCCACCTTGCCGGGCACAAGGTTTTTGTCACCCACCAGCGCTGGGTCTCGTTGCTTAAAATCCCACACCCGACCTGTTTGGGACGGTCCCCAAAGGGGCAGATTAATTTCAACACGGCCCTGGGGGTCTCGGGCACGTGATGCCACCAGAGGCCCTTTGGGGGGAAAAAAACCCTGCACCATCCCTGGGGTTTTGAAGAGCGTGCCCCACCCAAAAAGACCCACCGTCCCCCCCCCAAGACTTTCCACCCAGCTCCCCCATGAGCTGTCACAGAGAAAATAGGGGGGCCTTGGCCGGTTCCCTAGCCCAAAGTGCGGGGGTGAGGGGAATTTTTTCCGGCCCCCAGATGCAGGAAAAAGCCTTAAAATTTTAGATAAACACGTGGCGGGCCCGGGGCCCGGGGACGGCTTTTCTGGCAAAGAAATGCCTGCTCGCATCTGGTATTGGGGAAAGGCGAGGGCCAGATGTGGCGGAACCCCTCTTTTGTCCCCCCAGACGGAAAGGCAACATTTTCCAAGGGCCCCCAAACCTGGCAATGCCGACATTCAGGGTTTTCTTTGGGGTGGTTTGGGTTAAAGTGTTTCCCTTTTGCTCCAAACCTGAAACAGAAGGCGGGGTTTCTAGACTGGCCGCTGTAAAGGCGTGCAGGGGTCAACCCGGCGGGGAAGGGGGAAAAGGGGGAGGATGGGTTTTCTGGTGGGGCTGGTGGTATTTGGCGGGCCGGGGGGAGGGTGGAAACCCAGGGTGTCCCTGATCATGACTCTGAGAGACATGGCAGCTGAAAGGGCGCTTGGTGGTGGCGGAGGAGGAGAGGCGGAGACAGAGGGGGTGACAGGGGTTTTGGGCCCGGCGTCGGGCCTTTCCTTTTTTGGCCAAGTGTTTTTTGCCCCCTTTTAAGGCCCAGGGCATGTTTGGGGGGGTTAACCACTTAAGGTTTTTATGCCCCTACTTATGCGTTTTAAAAAGGCGGCATATTACCCCGCTGGGTGAATCAGAGGCCATTTCTCAAAGAAGGCCCCGGCTGAGAGGTCCTGGACCCTTTTTTACGGCGATAACGAAGGGGCGGGGTTTGCGCTTACCGTTGGGGTGGCGGGAAACATATCACGGACTTCTGGACCGCCCTCTCCCTTTTTTTTTCGGGACCCTTTTTGACAAATACCCCACGTCCCTTCCCCCCCTTCCCACTGATGAAGCGCTCCCCAAAAAAAAATTTTGGGGGAAAAGACCAGGATGGAAACCGCAATGTCGTTTTATCATCATCAACAAACAGGTGACTTGGTCGTCCTGCTTTCTGCATTTCCCGAAGCCCGGGGGGCTACAACAAGGGGGACTGCAAGGCGTTCCCCACCGCCCGGGGTTTTTGCCGATTGACCCCCCCTTTTTTTTTTTTTCACCTCCCTGATGGAAACAGTAAATGGGCTCAAGCAAACTAAATCATCCTCTTGATCTTTTAAAAATGCCTTCTGACCCCCAAACCCCATTTTTTCATCAAAGACTTGTGGGCTTTTTTCCCCCGGGTTTAAAAGGGTGCTTATTGGAAAGCTGATGACAACAATTTTTGCCGGACGGGACAGGAGTAAACTGCTAGATGCAGGGTTTTTTTAACCCTGAAGGGCAGATTTTGGGGACGATGTTCGTTACTTAGATTTTACAGGGCCCTGACCCACGAAGACAGGCCTGACTTTCCCCGCAAAATGGGCGATCCCGGCATGCCCTGTTTTTTCGCCAGCACTGGGGAAAGGGGCCAAACCCTTTTCTCGGGACCTCACCTTTCCCTTTGCTACCCCCCCTCTTTGCTCGCTTCCACCTGCAAATTTTGCTCCATGTTTCAGAAATATTTAAAAATTTTTAGAAGGGATGGAAAAAGTTTTTGGGAAATCTCTTATTAAAAAAAACGGCAAATTACAGCTATTCCCCAAAACCCCCCTAATCAAAAAAAAAATTTTTTCCCCCAAATTTAAATTTTAAACTTTGAATGTTTCTATCAAACAAAATCCCGGAAAATTTTTTTGGGAAAAATCCAAAAAACACCTTTTTTAAACTTTTTTTTAGTGTTTTGAAAATTTAAAAAAATAAACTTTTTTTTTGTGGGGGGCACTTTCAATTCACCTGTGGTGGAAAAAAGAATTGTTTTTAAAAATTTACGTAGAAAGCCGCGGGCAATGAAAAAAATGCTGGTTTCGCAAAAATCAAAAAAACCCAAAAAGGGAACCTTTTTAAATATGTTTTTTTGTTTAAAATTTTAAAATTTAAAACGGGGTTTTTTTTTTGCACCTTTCAATTTACCTGTGGGGGAATATAGAATTGCTGTTTAAAGATTTACGTAGATGCCTCCGCGTCAAGAACAATGCTGATTGTGCAAAAGTTCAAAAAAAACGTAACTGTGAAGTTTTCTACTAAACACGGTATTTTTGGCAACAAACAAACCTGTTGCTGACAACAAGATTGCTGATGTAATTTTAACTGCTGCAAGGTGGATATAATCAACCAGTACACAGGTGTACTGGGTAAAAATTGAACACCTATCTAAATGTATACTGATAATAAAAAGTGGAGTTTTGGCAGCTAACAAAGAGACCCTGCAGTTACTAGAAATGATGTGTATTCAATATAAGTTCATGCTGCCCAATATCCAGTAAAATATTTCCATAGCAAACAGTTAATAATAAAGAACTTCCCCACTACAATGTCAACACTAAGTCCTTGTGACTTTATCCAGTGTTCTTTATAGATAAGAGCTTGTCTGTGTACCGCCCGCGGGCCCCCTCCCCCCCCCCCCCCCCCCCCCCGCCCACGCTACCCGCCCGCCGTAAATTTTACAGCGGTAGATGCTGCTTTAAAATTCTCTAGCTAACTACAAAAAATTGTTCAAATCTCTAATCCTTCAACTAAATTGGTAATGATCACACTAATAGTAGGTGCTTCCTCTGGTCAGAAATATATACGGAAATATAATTTCGCTGAGCTTTTGGCCACAGGCAAAGGCGCAGGTCCTATCCCAATGAGACGCTTGAGAGACACTGAGGCTGAAACAGGAAAACGCTGTTTCTATAAAAAACAGGTCATGTGATTTTTCCAGCCAATCGCCCCGGGAACCATACACATCCAGTCAAGACGTCGCACCCACACGATCTCACCCTGCCTCTATTCCTGTAATCTGATTTGCTGGCGCCACCAAAATTACAGGAAGCGCCGAAAAAGCGCGATCTAATAGATGATGCACAGATTTTAACCTATAATTAATCGCATGACCTGGAAATTTCGATCACCATAAAAACCTTGGCCGATTTCGAACTTTGTCGATAAAAATCGCTCAACACTAACCTATAAACATGTTATATTATTACATCTAAAAATGTCTCCAGACCCTTCCTCCAGAATCCCAGTCACTATAACCTGTTATATTATTACATCAGAAATGCATCCAGACCCTTCTCCAAATCCGGTCCACTATAACCTTGTAATATTATTACATCTAGAGAAATGTTGTCCAACCCATCTCCAGAATCCCGTCCACTATAACATTGTTATTTTATTACATCAAGAAAATGTATCCAGACCCTTCTCCAGAATCCCGTCACTATAACTTTTTATATTATCCATCTAGAAATGTAATCCAGACCCTTCTCCAAGAATCCCGGTCACTATAACTTGGTTATGTTATCAACACTCCAGAAATGCATCCAAGCCCTTCCTTGAACTCTGTTAGTGAATCAGCATGAACAAGTTCCTCTGGCAGAGAGTTCCACAGTCTCACTGCTCTACTGTAAAGAAATCCCTTCTATGTTTATGTATAAAACTTTCCCTTTCCTCAAGACACGTAGAGGACGCCCCATTGGTTCAGATACAGCCTGGGTATAAAATAAATCTTTGGTAGAGATCTCTATATTGTGCGCTCTTATATATTTAAACATAATTAATATGTCCCCCCAAAGCCGTACCTTTTTTTCTCTAAACTAAATAACCCAATCTTGCTAATCTTACTGGTATTGTAGTCCACCCAGTCCTTTTATTATTTTTGTTGCCGCCTTTGTACCTGTTCAAGCTCTACAATGTCTTTCCTGTGCACTGGTGCCCAAAACTGTCCCCAATATCCCGTGTGGTCTAACCAGTGACTTTTATAGTGGGAGAATAATGTTCCCATCATGTGCATCTATGTCCTTTTTAATGCACCCCATGATCCTATTGACCTTGGCAGCTGCTGCCTGACACTGGCTGCTACAATTAAGTTTACAGTGCACCAGGATTCCCAAGTCCTTCTCCAGTCACTTTTACCCAGTGTTTTTCCATTTAACATGTAATCCCAATGTTAATTTATGGCGTATCACTAATATTGGTTGGGTTTGACCCCAAAGACCCCTCTGATCGAGGATAAAGGGACTGTGATCCTTTCTGCTTACTTCTTGCTGATATGGCATCACTTAAAGGGGTTGTCTCACTACAGGGATCGCTGCTTTTTACGTTAAAGATCTTGCAAAAACAAGTCACTTTGCAATATGTGTCCATTAACCGTGTCCTACCTATTCCTAGATATCCCCTCTTGTATGGGCTGCATCAGCTCCTCAGGTCGCTATAGCTACAGACCTGTTTGATAGGCTACCATCACTGGTTACTACAGCTACAGACCTGTTTGATGTCTCCCGATAGGCTGCCAGCACTGTTTGCAATAGCTACAGACCTGTTGGATCTCTCCTGATAGACTGCCAGCACTGGTCGCTATAGCTACAGACCTGTTCAATCTGTCATGATAGGCTGCCAGCATTGGTCGCTATAGCTACAGACCTGTTCAATCTGTCATGATAGGCTGCCAGCACTGGTTGCTATAGCAACAGACCTGTTCTCTTTCTCCTGACAGGCTGCCAACACTGGTCGCTATAGTTACAGACCTGGCTCCTACTGCAGTCTAGTAGAAGCCAGTAAACACGCCCCTGAATTCAAAATGAAACCAAGAAAACAGCACTGAGGTGAGAGGAATCAGTGCAGTGAGACAACCCCTTTAATATAATGGCAAATCATCTAACAGGACTTTTTGGTTTTGCTGTTGCTGAAATAGCTGTATCCACTACAGAGATTTCAGTGACTTTTAGTAGTGTCCCTGGTGTCCTAGGGCAGTGAAAAGGTTAATATTATTCTCCCTGGTGGTAAAGGGCATTTAAAGGTTTAATAATTAAAGGGGCTCTCCCATCACACTGGTTCGCTTTCAACAAGTTGGCAAAGGTAAATAAAGAATTTTACCAAATACATTGCTAATCAGATTTTGCTTTCTTTCAGCGTTAGAGCAGTTCTTATCTCCTGCTTGTGTACCCGGAATGAGGGGTTGTTTTCCTGTTTCTGCCTCCCCTCGTATTCCATCCTTGTCTATTACTTCAAGGACTGTAGAGCCGGTTCATAAATCAGGAGCATTCTAGATTAATATTATGCGCATGAACTTTGGCGTTTAACCCCTTAAGCCCCGGGCCTGAAAAGTAGTTAATGACCAGAACATTTTTTTTAGTTTTTGCCTCCTCACGTTTCAACAGTTGTAACTTTTTTATTTTTTCCATAACGCAGTTGGATGAGGCCTCGTTTTATTCAGGACAAGTTGTACTTTATGGGGGAATAGCTTACATTCACTTATAAATAATTGCAGATTTTCTTTTTCATTTATTTTGTTTTTTTTACATTTTTTTTATACTATTCACATTTCACACTTAATAACTTGTTAGATTAATTCTACAGGTTATTATGGTCGTGTGGACACCTAATATGTGTAGGTTTTTTTGTGTGTGTAATGTATGCACAATTATTTTTTATTAAATATTTATTTTTATTTTATAATGTTTTAATTTTTTTTTACCCATTTTATGTTTTTTACTTTTTCTTTAAATCCCATAAAGGGATAACTGTTTTAAATTTTTTTTTTTACACTTAGTAATGTATTAGTAGATTCATATATGCTAATACATTATAATCTGTGTCAGTCTGACACAGGCAGCAGTCAGGGCAGCACACAGTCTGCCCTGATCACTGGCTTGTTACACAGACAGCCCTGAGGCTACTCTAGGTTCCCAGGGCTGACTGTGGAGACCTGCCCTGGGCTCTGTCGGGTCCCCGGGTGTTCCGATCCCCCGACAGAGCAGGGGAAACCCTTTGATTGTGCTGCGTTGACGATCCGCAGCAATCAAAGGGTTAAAGCAACGGGGAGCAGAGGTTTCTCCCGCTCTGGGATCTCTGGGATCAGGGCTGTGTAGTACAGCCCCGTTCTCAGCGCTGCTGCGGCGCCGGGTGCCTTAAACTCCGATGTCTGCAGCGACGCCAAAAGACGTTGCTGCAGACGAACGACCTGAAATGCCCAACGACAAAAGACGGTGGGCGGTCGTTAAGGGGTTAAACACCCAAATTCATACGTTCCGCCCTATATGTCTTGGTCTTTCTAAATTGTTTGTATTAGTAACAGTATCCAAACTTTATTTAGCCACTAAAGGCGACATGTATGAATTTTGGCTTTTAAACAACAAAATTAATGCGCATAATATTAGTGTAGAATGCACCTGATTTATGAACCTGCTCTACTGCGGGTCATAGATTTAGCACATTCTAGCACTAGTACATATCTTCTGGCTCAGGTAAACCACTTTTAAAGTATTCTACCTGTTCCAGCAGTAATGCGCCTGGATTTGCCGATAAACAGTCATAAATGTGTAGCTTCGTACGGTTCTAGTGTGCCGCCTCCTGCACGCCCCCCGAAATCAGGCGCATTACCACATGCCGCCGGCGCTCTGTAATGCACCTGATATAGGCGTACAGGCAATTTAAAAATGTAGCGAATGGGCCTGCGTTAGATATCGGGCTGAAAGACGCCAGATACCTGGCACAGCCCCGTTCATACATGTCACCCTAAGTAGTGGTAATGGTCATGGTCACGGTGTGACAGTATTATTTGGGCCTTATATTGTCATAGCTATATAGTATGTGTATAGTACAATCTGTTCAATAACCGTATGGGCATAATAATGGATAGCATGGCAGTATAGTCACCATATAGTAGAAATAGTTGGTCCTGATATGGCGGTATTATTTTAGGGGTGTAACTAGAATTCATAATAATGACAAAAAAATTAAACAGTAGCAAAAGTTACAAGTATGGTTGCAATCCGGAATTAGGTTGGGCTGATTTGGCTTTACCCAAATTTTGCCACCAAACACAGGGAAAAGGTGTGAGCAGCAGCCAGTCTGTTAACAAACAGGAAGAAATAAGTGTGTAATTCCCATGGTCCTTGGCACAACTCAAGTCAGGCTGAACTGGCTGGATCCAAATCCACAACTCAACCTACTCTGAGTGGTCTCCGGTTATGAGTGGTGGCTGCAGGGCTCAGTATTGGGTCCTCTCTTATTTAATGTATTTATTAATGATATAGGGGAGGGGATCAATAGCACGGTTTCTGCATTTTTGCAGATGACACCAAGCTATGCAGGGTAGTGCAATCTATGGAAGATGCTCATAAATTGCAAGCAGACCTGGACACACTGAGTGCTTGGGCATCCACTTGGCAAATGGGGTTCAATGTGGATAAATGTAAGCTTCTGCATCTGGGGAGAAATAATCTACAGCATCATATGTCCTAGGGGGAGAAAAACTGGGAGAAACGCTTATTGAGAAAGATCTGGGCGTTCTTGTAGAGCATAGACTACAGAACAGCATGCGGTGTCAATCAGCTGCCTCTGAGGCAAGTAAGATATTGGCGTGTATTAAAAGAGGCATGGACTCGCGGGACAAGGATGTAATTCTACCGCTGTACACAGCATTGGTGCGACCTCACTTAGAATATGATACTCCGTTCTGGGCCCCAGTTTATAGAAAAGATTTAATGGAGCTAGAGGGAGTACAAAGACGAGCAACCAAACTTAGAAGGGGAATGGAGCATCTTAGAGAGAGTGCAAAGACGAGGAACCAAACTTATAAGAGGAATGGAGCAGATTAGAAGAATTGAACTTATTTAGTCTTGAGAAAAGACGGCTCCGGGGGACATGATTAATTTATAGAAGAATATAAATGATCCCTACAAAAAGTATGGGGAAAAATTATTTCAAGTAAAGCCCCCTCAAAAGATAAGGGGACATTCCCTTCAGCTGGAGAGAAAAGGATTCAATCTCCAGAAGAGAAAAGTGTTCTTCACTGTAAGAACTGTGAATCTGTCGAATAGCCTACCTGAGGAGCTGGTCACAGCAGGAACAGGTGAGGGTTTCTATAAAGGTTTAGATATCTACCTGAATCTAAAGAACATTAATGCGCATGTAGCCATGTAAAATTCTGGATCCTGGCTGGTGGCGGCTCTGGGGTCAGAGATATGGTCGCCACTGGAGCAGATTGGTTCTTGCCTTGTGGGTTTCAGGGCATTCACCAGTGGGGAGGCTGGGCTTGAACTCTTGTCTCCCTCCCTTCACCCACATTTTCCCCACCCTTGGTTGAACTTGATGGACACATGTCTTTTTTCAATCGTACTATGTAACCTTAGTGGCAACAATCAAAGCCCTGCATGAGCCACATACAAGTTCACATAGTGATGGATGGCAGAAAATCACACAGCTGTTATTACAAAAATATACAATGTTGCCCCATAGCGGCTGCTATTATTTTTATGGCCATACTTCTGTCAATGCAGTAAATGTATATGAATATTTTCTTTGGAGGGGGAGGGGAATATGCTTTAGAGCCTGAAGCTTCGATTTCATACCTCATAGCTGACATCATTTTCCAGTGAGTGCAGAGATTCTGAAAGTTACAGACAATGTAATAGGCATGGTGGTAAAAAGTATGTGTAAAGGACAGGTATACTTTAAGACCTGCAACTCAAAAGGACATCAGTATCGGTCTGTCATCCGATTCATCAATGAGAAGCTTTGATGGCTTTCATACCTCATAGCTGCAGTGAGTGCAGAGATTCTGAAAGTTACAGACAATGTTACAGGTGCTGTATGGTGGCAAAAAGTGTCTGATGCAGAAAATATAGAAATAATTATTTTTCCATAAGATATATTACAGTCATTGTATTTTAAATAAAAAATAAATAAATAAAAGATAGGTATTGTCATGATCTGGCACCAGAGACAGAAGATGGATATGCTTGGTCACGTTTGGAGGGTTGGTGTAACCTACGATGGAGTGTGGAGTCTATGGGGCCCTTGGTCCTCAGCAGAGCCTGCCGCAAGGCTAGTTAGTATGCTGTGACCAAGGACCCGGAGAGGTCCGAAACGCGTCGGCGTTGTGCTGTGTTCACTGTCCTGTGTATATACATGTTGCAATAAAAAGTGGTGAGAAGCTGAAATCGCTGGATGTCCCGTTATTTGGATGGATTCTGTTTTGCCGCAAGGCTAGTTGGTCTTTGCTTCGGGAAACCCCCAGGTCCCCTCACCTGATGTAGATCCTTGCAGCTGAGAAGCCATGTAGTGTGGTACAGGAGGGTGAGGCAAAAGCGTAGTCGTGACACAAGCAATAGGTTAGGGCAGGCGGCAGGCAAGGTGGAATGAGATATGCAGCAAACCTAACCGTCCCAATTTTGGCAGGACATTCCCGATTTACATGGAATGTCCCGCTGTCCCGGGACAGATAGGAGAAGTCCCGACATTCAAACTCACTGTTCCGAGATGGCCAGACCCCCCTGCATCACTGCTCTGCCTATTGGGCTCTGTGTGTCCAATAAGATGGTCATGCTGCTCAGCGTGGCCCATGCAGAGGAATTTGCAGACACTACTCTAGCCCTGCCCCTTCTTTACACCGGCTGCAACGGCCCAAGGACAGAGATGATTGGCTGGGAAAGTAGTATTGGCGCATGCTGACCCTAGTGGCCAAAATGGG